>PVLC010004741.1:0-82404 GCA_004027655.1 Graphiurus murinus | reverse complement strand
ATGAAGCCAACATCACACTAATACCAAAACCAAATAAAGACAGCTCAAGAAAAGAAAACTATAGGCCTATATCATTGATGAACTTAGATGCAAAACTGCTAAACAAGATACTAGCAATGCGCATTCAAAACCACATCAAGAAAATTATACACCATGACCAAGTCGGGTTCATCCCAGGGATGCAAGGCTGGTTCAACATACGAAAAACAATACACGTAATTCACCACATAAACAGACTCAAAGACAAAAATCACATGATCATCTCAATTGATGCTGAAAAAGCATTTGACAAGATCCAATACCCATTCATGTTAAAAGCACTACACAGAATTGGAATCGAAGGAACATACCTCAAAATCATTGAGGCAATATACAATGGGCCCACAGCCAGCATCATATTAAATGGAGAAAAACTGCAAGAGTTCCCACTAAAGACAGGAACAAGACAAGGATGTCCATTATCACCTCTTCTGTTTAATATAGTACTCGAGACTCTAGCCAGAGCCATAAGGCAAGAGAAGGAAATCAAAGGGGTAAAAATAGGGAAAGAAGAACTAAAACTATCCCTTTTTGCAGACGACATGATACTATACTTAGAAGACCCAACAAACTCAACCAAAAATCTCATAGAACTGATCAACCAATTCAGTAAGGTGTCCGGATACAAAATCAATCTTAAAAAGTCAGAAGCCTTTCTATATACCAACCATAAATCCACTGAAAAAGAAATCCAGAAAGCAATTCCACTCACAATAGCACCCTGAAAAATAAAATACTTAGAGATAAACCTAACCAAGGAGATTAAAGACCTCTATAAGAAAATTACAGAAACCTGAAGAAGGAAATCGATGAAGACCTTAGTAGATGGAAGGATCTACCATGCTCTTGGATAGGCAGAATAACTATCATCAAAATGTCCATCCTCCCAAAACTGATCTACAAATTCAATGCAATACCCATGAAATTGCCAAGGATGCTCCTCACAGACATAGAAAAATCAGTCCTTAAATTCATCTGGAAAAACAAAAAGCCCAGGATAGCCAAAGTAATTCTTAGTAATAAAAATCATGCAGGAGGCATCACAATACCTGACTTTAAACTCTGCTACCAAGCCACAGTAATAAAAACAGCATGGTATTGGCACAAAATCAGACACATAGACCAATGGAGCAGAATAGAAGACTCAGAAACAGACTCACAGGTTTACAGTCAACTGATTTTTGACAAAGGAGCCAAAAGTATACACTGGAAAAAAGATAGCCTCTTTAGCAAATGGTGTTGGCAAAACTGGTTAACCATATGCAGGAAAATGGAAATAAACCCCACTTTTTCACGCTGCACAAGAATCAACTCAAGGTGGATCAAGGACCTGGAAGTCAGACCAGAGACATTGCAGCTACTTGAAGAGGGCATAGGACCAACACTTGAACACATAGGCACAGGTAAAAACTTTCTCAACAAGACCCCAAAAGCACAAGCAGCTCAAAGGAAGATCAATATATGGGATTGCATTAAACTGAAGAGCTTCTGCACAGCTAAGGAAACTAACAAGAACCTCGACAGAGAGCCTACAGAGTGGGAGAAAATTTTTGCCAGTTACACTTCAGATAGAGGTCTAATATCTAGGATATACAAAGAACTCAAGAAAATCACAACTAAGAAAGCAAATAACCCAATCAAAAAATGGGCAAAGGACATAAATAGACACAAATGGCCAATAAATGTATGAGGAAATGTTCCACATCATTGGCAATTAGGGAGATGCAAATCAAAACTACCCTGAGATTTCACCTAACTCCAGTCAGAATGGCAATCATAAAAAACACGAACAACAACACCTGCTGGCGAGGATGTGGAGAAGTGGGAACCCTAATACATTGTTGGTGGGAGTGCAAACTTGTGCAACCACTGTGGAAAACAGTACGGAGGATCCTCAGACTAATGGGAATGAACCTACCATATGACCCAGCAATTCCACTACTGGGTATATACCCAAAAGAATGGAAACCAAACTATCAGACCAATGCATGTGTATCTATGTTTATAGCGGCTCAATTCACAATAGCCAAACTATGGAAGCAGCCAAGATGTCCATTCACAGATGAATGGATTACAAAACTATGGGATATATACGCAATGGAATTTTACTCAGCCATAAAGAAGAACAAAATCATGTTCTTTGCAGGGAAATGGATGCAACTGGAAAACATTATGTTAAGTGAGATTAGCCAGTCACAAAGAGTAAAGAAACATATGTTCTCCCTAATATGTGGATGTTAGGGAGTAGATGGGACATAAGAGTGTCCCCAGATGAAAAAGTAGAGACCCTCGCTAAACAAAGAAGTAGACTTAACCGAAGGGAATGGACGCGGGGTGTGGGGGGGAGAGCATACTAAGGCACATGATGTACTTACACAATTATATCAAGATTACTCACTGAACTGAACTTGAAAGGGAGGGAGGGTGAGGGAGTGGGGTGGGAATTGGGGATAGGGTCAGATTAGAAATGTGTGCACATTTGTCTTTATCAATTTGTACCCAACAAAAATGTATAAATACAAAGCATGAATTATTACAATAAAAAAATAAAATAAATTATGACTGAATATCACTCAGATGTGTATCTAGGTTTAAATTTAGTTTATAGCAGTCATAAAAGCCCATTTAAGATTTAGGTCAGATTTTGAATTTGGCAGGATCAGAATCCATCTGGGTATTGAAATTTTTCCTGGATCTTTATCTTAGATAGTGACCTGTCATTCCAACAATTATGTAAGCACTTTATTTCATGTATTAAGTCTTTTATAGTTAAACAGACTGTAATGCACTTCATTGTTTGCAGTTGAAGACTGTCCAATATAGACTCTAAATGAAAACAATTATTTTGATTAAAACAAAAGGATTCAATTCTAACAAGAGTATTCTGTCAGAAAGAAATGTTGAAGACCATCATGCATTGCTTAATGATGGGGACACATTCTGAGAAATGTATTGTTAATGAATTTCATTGTTGTTTAAACATCAAAGCATGTGCTTCCACAAATCTAGATCATATAGGCTACTACACACCTAGGCTATATGATATAGCCAATTTCTCCTAGACTATAATCCTGTATAACATGTTACTGTACTGAAACCTGTAGACAATTATGACTCATTTTAATTGTATATGTAAGCATAAAAAGTATATAGAAAAATGCATCATTACACATACAAATACACATGCACGCATAATGGTATCTCTGTATAGGATACTTACCATGAATGGGACTTGTAAGATTAAAGCTTGGTCCAGGAGTCAGTGAGTGAATGATGAGTGATATGAAGGGCGAGAATATCATTGTATACTACTGTGGACATTATAAACACTGTACACTTAGACTGCATTAACTTTATAAAAATGCATCTTCCTTTCTTCACTAATAAATTGACTATTTTTTTACTCTTCTATAATAATTAGCTTAACACACACACACACATACACACCAACACACACACACACACACACACACACATTGTCACCTGTACCATTTTTTTATTTTGATCCTTATTCTATAAGTTTTTTTTCTATCATTAATTGATATTTTTACTTTAAAACCTTTTTGTTAAAAGTTATTTGCAAGCACACACAATCTATACATACACAGAGTCAGGATTATCAATAGGGCTATATCCCATCCCTATTTTTTTATTATTATTTCTTATTTCAAAACAGGGTCTCACTAAGTTTTGAAAGGCTTCACTAAGTAGTTGAGGCTGGTCATGAACCTGCAATCCTCCTGTTTCAGTCTCCCAAGTACTGGGATTGCAATTGTGAGCCATCATGTCCAGCTCTTAAGTCTTTTTTTGACTTGCCTCTTATTCAGTGGTGAGTACCTATGCTAGTTCCAGCAGCTCCTTATTAAGGAGCTGTCAAGTCTCCACGAACTGTCAAATCTCTCCAGGAATCACATATAAGAATTCCTCAAAGTTGCTCTCTTCCACACCCCAGCTAAAGTAGTTTCCGTTTCTACTTCAGCCTTACTGATTTTTGCGAACTTGCAATTTTGACAAATAATTGGAAGAAATGGATAAATCTCTTGAATGTCTTCTTCAAGGTTCTACTCATGCATTCCTCAATGGCATCCTCCCAAGTCCAAACATGATTCAAAAGTGTTGTAATCTTCCTAGAACTGCATTGGCGTTTTTTCAGTATCTTTCTCAGTTGTTACAATAAACTAGTCAAGGATCTTTCTCAGGTAGCTGGCCTTATGAAATGGCCATTTACCCATTGATTGGATCAAAGAAATAGTGTTTGGAATGAAAACTTCCACTTTGATATTGGGATGAAGATCACTATAAAAGGAGATCACCTACCAACAATAAGCAAAATCTTGAAAGCTATACTATTTTCCAAATCATATTTCTCCATTTCACTGATATAGCATTTTAAAAGGGCATTGGAATGGGAGCTGGGTCATCCATAACTTCTTGTGGCTCCTGTAGTATACTGGTACTCTGTTCTTATTGATACACTTGAAGGCCCTGAGATTCTAATTTGTGGCAGATCACAGAAGGATTCAGTTTGTAGCCTGTGACATTGCTCACAAGCAAGATTGTTAAAAACCTTGAAACTTTGCATTGACTTGGCTTCCTTATGGATAAAAGTCCTTTTAGGCATCAGTTTCTAAATAGGGAGATTTCTTCAATTTTGCAGATTTGTTCTGGCAAGTAATTTTCCTCCTCAATCATCCTATTTGGAGTTTGCAAAAATTCTTCAGCTGCCTTCACATAAGCATGGACAGACTCATCACTGATTTTCACATCATGTAATGACTAACATTCTTTAATCATTTATGGCAACCAGAGAGAGCAACAAACACAGCATCAGGGTTCAGCCTTTTCTTTCAATATTTTTTTATAAAAAGCAAACATTTTGCTTTGGTCATTGTCATGGTGCAGAGACAGATATACTTCTGGGAAAATCTGATGTAAAAGAACTGGTTGCTATAGGCAGAAAGTAGTAGGAAGACAAAGAAAGAGGCAGACAAAACCAGGACTGCACCGAATACAAGTTATTGGGGACTTACTGACAGAAGCATGGTCAAAGTATGCAGCAAGACCAGAAAATACTTACAGCTTGGTTTAGAGGTTGGGTGCTTAAACAGTGGTCAGGACAAATGGTGGCTGTCATCCAAGACAAAATGTACCTGGTTTATTCCAATCTGAAGCCAAAGACATAAAGCAAATTACTGATGTTGACAGCAGTAGGGTCTAGTCATAAAGCTCTAAATGCTACTCAAATAGTTTTATTTTGTCTTGTTCATAGTATTCTGGGAAATTCTGTGGGGAAACAACATAGGGTAACTCAGGAACAATCATGGCTATTACAACTCAAGATGGTTGCTGTCAGGTCAAACTGTATTCATACACCATGGATTCTTAAGGGACAAAAATGAGATAAATAATGTTAACAAAGGGTACGAATGGTAAATTACATACCCTCTGAAATGCCACCGTGATTTGGTGCTCCTAATCTCCAAAGAGTGTTGTGTGAGAGATAAAAGATGACTGGTTCAGAACTGCAGGCTCATTAAAATGAAAAAAAAAAAAAAAAGCAACAATCAAAAATTGCAAAGAAGCCAGGCGTGGTGGTGTACGTTTGTAATCCCAGCATTCGGGAGGCTGAGACTGGAGGATCCGGGTTCCCGGCCAGCTTCAGCTACCTAGTGAGGCACTCCACAACTTAGTGAGACTCGGTTTCAAAAATAAAGAATAAAAAAATAGGGATGGGGGTGTAGCTCGGAGGTAGAATGCCCCTGAGTTCAATCCCCAATATCGAAAAAAAAAAAAAATTGCAAGGATTAGTTAGGGGTGGTCACTTGTAATCCCAGTACTTGGGAGACTGAGACCAGAGGATCTGAGAATCCAGGTTTTTGGCCAGCCTCAGCTACTTAGTGAGGCCCTCTGCAACTTAGTGAGACTCTGTTTCTAATTAAAGAATAAAAATATAGGGCTGAAGGTATACTTCAGAGGTAGAATGCCCCTGGGTTCAATCCCCAGAACCACAAAAAAAAAAAAAAAAGTAAGAATTACAATCAGATATATTAATGTAAAAATGTATGGAATTGGTGCCACTACTCTCAAACCTCCAACTATTATAAATAAGAGTTTCTTACAGTAAGTATTCAAAAATTACTTTATAGGCCATATATGGTTGTGAATGCTTGTAATCCATTGTTGGGAGGCTGACAAAGGAAAATCACAGGTTTGAGGCTAGCCTTAGCAATTTAGGCCTTCAGCAACTTAGTGAGACTCTGCTTCATAATTTTAAAAATAAATAAAAAGGGTCAGGGGTGTAGTTCAGAGGTAGAATTCCCCTGGGTTGAATCCCCAGTACAAAAAAAAAAAATTTATAGTTTAATTTAAACTTCAGTTGCTCAGAAATGTATACCTAACTAAAAACTGCTTATGATAAACCATAAATTAGAATCAAAAGTCTGTTCTATATTTAAATATTTGAAAAGGAACTTGATTAGGTTTGTATATAGAACTTAAGAAAAGTTTAAAATATAAACAAATAATTTGTAAGGAATCAGAATGTTGTCAAAATGATTTTTCTATCAAAAAGCCAAATTGATAGTTTATAAAAGATGTTCAAATTAGTTTAAAACTTAAAAATTTTAATATTTGTTCAATATATTGCATAATAAAATCATTCACATGTGAAATTAGTTTCTAATTATATGGATTGTGTTTCTTCTGTGATGATTAAATTTATATATAAACTTGACTGGGAGACAGGATTTTCAGATGTTTACTATACACTATTTCTGGTTTGTTGTGAAGTAGTTCCAGAGAAATTAACATTTGAATTGGTAGACTTGAATAAAGCCACTGACTTCCCCAATGTGGGTGGCATCACCAAATCTATTCTCAGCCTCCATAGTCATGTGAACCAATACTTTATAAATATCCAATTTGTTATATCTTCTATTGTTTCTGTTTTTTTATGAAGAACCTTGATTTTCACCTAAATAATAATCACTTAGTAAATATAACAAAATATTTACCATTTAGCAGTAAAGTATATAAGCTCTCAATTCTAATAAAAGATGAGAATGGCTTTTTAAGAGTAAACTTTATAATTCTATTTAAAGTCATAAAAGAAGATTTAAATAAATGAAAATGAAAATTTTCTATATAGAAATATTCAATCCTATAGAGATGTCTTTCTACCAAAATTAATTCATATTTTGAAGATATGTATTTATTATCAAATTAATAATTTTGAAGATATTTATTTAGTATTATCAAATTAAATTTTCAATATAGTCCTTCACAAAACTTAACAATATGGTTCTGAATTTTATAAGGAAGAGGAAATAATAGGTATAGCCAGTTTAATTCTAAACAAAAATAAACTAATGTAAGGAAGTCCTACTAATGTATATCAATACCTATAAGTCACTGAGTATTTAAGGTAGTGAAGTTTTGGTACAGGAATAAATATTCAAATTAATTGAAGACAATGGTTAAATCCAGAAAAATAATCATAAATATATGAAAACTTGGTTTATGATAAGGCATAAAGGTAATACAGGAATTGAAGATAAATAGGAAAAATGATGGAATCTAAAGTAAATAGTGTTCGGGCAATTCATTATACTTATGTTAAAAAATTTATTATAGACTGTATAACATGAAATGCAGATGGGAAGTAGACCTGTGAAATTTTCTATATAACATCAGGAAGTAGAGGGTGATGTGACTAAAATTTTCAATGAAACAGAATAACTATCATTGTAATATCTTTAAATTATATTGTGTTAAACCCAAATCCAGGTGCCCCACCAAAGAACGTACACATCACACAGAGCACTGTTATATACAAGAAGGAGATTTTATTACTAATCAGGTCAGAGTTTAGTCTAACCCAGATTAGGGTTCCGCCTAAGTATAGAGGTGTCATGGCCGTAGAACCTGAAACCCGAGTTCCTTCAGCCTTATGTAGAGGTGTACAGAGGCAGAGAAATTTTCGTGTGCTCAGGAAAGGTAATACAGAGAAAGCATGGGGATTGGTGAAGCCCTGTTACGGAAGGAAGGTGGCTGTCCCATTTCTGGAAGGGAGGGGGGTGTTCTGGAAGGGAAGGGCTGTCTTGTTTCAGGGAGGGGGCTTTCAATGCCCTACATTCCCCCCTTTTTCTTTTATTTATATGAGGAACCCTCCTCATATACTATATACAGGGTTGGACAAGGTTTGATACTGTTGTCTGAAGACCGTGAGTTGCACTGTCGTATGCAAGATCCAAATGTGAGCATAAGTATGAGAATAATCAGTGGCCCTGATACCAAAGTCCACAAAGATGTCGACGAAGTGCAACACAACTTCTTAGCCATCAGCGTGAGCTTCAAGGGGTTGTCAGGTTGGCTGTCACTGCCCACTCCTTTTGGACTCGCTCGATGTCCTTCTCACTGGCCTTCCAGATCTGGGAGTGATGTATTCAGAGTCCTATGCCTCCGCCTTTAGGGCAGTTGAGGTAACAAGGACAACCATGGAAGGCCCTTTCCATCTAGCCTCTAGCATCTTATGGTGATGCCGCTTGACCCAGACCCAATCTCTGGGTTCTACATCCTGTGGGCCCCTGTAAGGAATTTAAAATCGGCTTTCATGGCAGGGTGGGGGCAGAGAACCAAACATGATTTCAAAAGAGGTTAAATTAAGCATGTAGGGCATACTTCTGGCCCTGCATAAGGCATAGGGAAGGAGCATAATCCAGTCTTCGCCAGTTTCTATTGCCAATTTATTTACAGTCTCCTTTAAGGTTCTATTCATCCTTTCTACTTGCCCAGAACTCTAGGGGTTGTATTCACAATGCAATTTCCAAGAGCTTGGGAAAGCCCTTGTATAATTTTACTTACAAAGGAAGGTCCTTTGTTTGACCCTATAGTAATAGGAACTTCATATCTAGGTGTTACTTGTAACAATTTCTTTGCCACTATAATAGCCATCTCCCTCTTAGTAAGGAAGGCCTCCACCCACCCCCAAAAGTTATCCACAATAATTAGTAAATACTTATATTCATACTTGCCTGGTTTTCCTTCTGTATAATCTATTTCCCAGAACTGTCCCGGCCTCCACCCTTTCTCCCTTGTACTTTTGCATTGCTTAGGCTTTTTCCCTGGTTGCATGATCTGCCAGACACAGCAGTCCTCAGTTATCTCTTGGAGCATCTGTCGCTGGTGCCAGAACCATGAGCCAGCTATTTCAAGTAAAGAGAGGAGCTCCTTTCCTCCAAGATGTGTAGACTGGTGAAGCTGTTGGATCATGTGTTTTCCCAAATCCTCAGGGAGAATCCAATTGCCTTTAGTGTCCACATACCATCCATTGTGGTCTGGCTTTGCTTTTAACTTTTTCTGCATACAAGCAACCTCTTCCTGGGAATACTTGATCAAGGGCAGCACATGGGATTTGCCCCCGGCACAGGCAGTTGTGCCGTCATAACTTTGAGGGTTTAAAATTTTCTGTTGTCATAGCAGCTATCCATGCTGCTTCATTGGCCAGCAGTTGCCTCTTGCCTCTGGGCTATCCCCTTTTTGATGGCCTGGGATATAGACAGCTATCTCTTTTGGCTTCTGTACAGCTGCCAAGAGGTCCAATATCTCTAACTGATTCCTGATATCTTTTCCTTCTGCTGTCATGAAACCCCGTTCTTGATACAATGCCCGTGGACATGTAATGTCCCAAAGGCATAGAGACTATCAGTGTACACAGTCAGTTGCTTAGTTTCAGCCCACTTCAAGGTCTGAGTTAATGCAATTAACTCTGCCCTCTGTGCTGAAATGCCCTTTTGGTAGGCTGTCAGCCCATTTTACCCTGCCCTTGTTGCCCACCACTGATGCCCCAGCATACCTTTGTCCACTTTGCATACAACTACTCCCATCCGTGAACCATACCCAATCACTCTGGTTCAAGGGCTGGTCTCTTAAGTCCCTTTGGACTGAAGTCACTTCTGCCAAGACTTCAATAGTCATGCACCGGAGCCTCAGCCTCCAGGATGGGCAGTAAAGTAGTTGGATTTAAAGTGACAGGGTTCTGAAAGAGTATGTGGGGAATATCTAGCAGGAGTCCTTGGTAATGGGCCAGCCAGATGTTGGTTATCCACCGAATTGGGGGCTGCTTTAGAATCCCCTCGATGGCATGTGGGTAGTTATGGTTCATCCTTAACCAATAAGGCAGTGGCCACTATCATTCAGAGGCATGGAGGCCACCCTGCTGCTACTGGATCCAGTTTTTTGATAGGTAGGCTACCAGTCATTTCCAAGGTCCCAGGGTCTGAGCCAGTACCCCCTTTGCTATTTCCTTTTACTCATCGATATAACAGAAAGGGTTTTGAGGGATCCAGTAAGACCAGGGAAGTTGCCTCCAGCATAGCTTTTTGGAGATGGTGAAATGCACCCTCCATTTCAGGGACCTTCAGCAGAGTTTTTTTTTTTGGAGTTGGTGAAACGCACCTCCATTTTGGGGGTCCACCAAATCCAAATGAGAGATCGGCTATGCAAGCCAAGCCTCCCTGTGGCCTCCTTGGCCACCAAATCCAAATAGGAGATCAGCTATGCAAGCCAAGCCTCCCTGCGACCCTCTTAGCTGCCAACTCCAAATGGGAAGTCAGCTACACAAGCCAAATCACCCTACCAGCCAAACAGAAGATCAACTACGCAAGCCGAGGCTCCCTGCGGCCCCCTCAGCTGCCAACTCCAAATGGGAGGTCGGCTATACAAGCCAAGCCTCCCTGTGGCCATGCTACCAGATAAACTCCTTCTACCCTGGAGGTGAGTGAAGGTCTTTGGGGGACACAGCTTCCTGGCCAACGTACCAAAATTTTAAGCACAAATCTGAGTGCCCCACCAAAGAACATACATGTCACACAGAGCACTGTAATATACAAGAAGGAGATTTTATCTGGGTCAGAGTTGAGTCTAACTTGGATTGGGTTTCCACCTAAGTATAGAGTTGTCGTGACCGTGGAACACGGAACCTGGGTTCATTCAGCCTTATATAGAGGTGTACAGAGGTGGGGAAACTTTTCATGGGTGTGGGAAAGGTAATACAGAGAAAGCATGGGGATTGGTGGAGCCCTGTTATGGAAGAGAGGGGGCTGTCCTGTTTCCAAAAGGGAGGGGGCTGTTCTGGAAGGGAAGGGGCTGTACTGTTTTGGGAAGGGAGGGGGCTGTCAATACCCTACAATTGTATCAATTAGCTGTTTTTGCATAACAAAACACTATAAAATTAATGACATAATATCAAATATTTATTTTGGTTCAGGAGATACAGATATTTTGAGAAATTCTGCTAATCTGAGGAGGCTTGCTTGATTTGGATTGGGGTTGTTCACTTATGTTAGAAATAATTTTTTATAACATCAAGAAAAGGCATGTGTTCAAAAATTGCTTGGCAAGGTGATTTTACTTTTTTGCAAAAAAGGGTGCTCCCAAATATACAAGAGAGAGAGCACACCTGAAGAAGAACCTGGTGGGTCTTATATCCCTAACACAAAGCCCCTCCTGCACTGAACTCCTATTGGTGGGAGCTACAGCATCACCTTCTTCCCAGTATAGCTACAGGGGAAGTTGGGGGAGGGTCAGCACCTACAATCTCTTGAGATGCTAATTTTGTGAAGGAATCCAAGTATTACAAGATGGCGAATTACAAGATGGCAAATCAAATCGAGCTACTCCTTTGACAGAAAAGATACAATTATATTCTCTCAATCCCCCCCTCTTTCAATATACATTATTACTCTTTCCTTCAAATTCTATTAACATATGATGACTCTTGCTCTCAAAGGTGTTTGAAGAGAGATTACTTTGGGAATCTATAGAAGATGGTTCAGTTTGAACTGTCTCTGTCTGTCTCAGAACCATGGCCCTAATACAGAGGTTTATACTGCATCCTAGTAGTATCATTATTCTGAATATTATAAGAAATATTATGACTAGAGTCATTAGTTCTCCTTGTTCTCCAAACAATTATTCCATGCCAGGGAAAAGATCATCTACCCTTGAGACTTTTGCTAGCTTAGCCACTAGTACAGACAAACCTTGTAGGGTTTTAGTTACAGCGTCATCTGGTGCCATGTTGTTTGGGATGCAGGTGTCGCATAGGTCCCTTCTAATGATGCATAAATTTTCCTCTTTTAAGATTGTGTCTATGGCCAGTCTATTTTCACAGATTATTTTGTTAGTGGCATCTAACTGTTTAACTCTTTCCTGTAGGGCATCTAGGGTGTGATTGACAACCCTCTGCTAATTGTAGTATAGGTTGTTCATCCAATCTACCCTTTTATTATTAGTGAATCACCAAAATAATATTGGTGCAAAACAAGTAGCAACCTAATTTGTAGCCTTAAATTCATTGGGACCATCCTTTGTGATCCTGGTCAAATCCACATATATGTGCAGATCTAATGACTGAGTATAGGGTGACTTACTTGGGACTTGAAATGCCTGGGTGAAAGAGATTGCCAATTGTAGTAGAGTTCAAATTCCACTCCAATTTACTGGTAAAGACTCAAGTAATGGTCCTCCACAATACCACCAGACATTTGCTCGGGCAACCGTTAAGGCAGACTGATTGTCTAGCTCCTCAAAGGACCAGCATTCACTGCATCCAGAAACATTACCCCAAAACACTGACTGTCCCTCCTGCCTTGAGAGGCGTGTGAGGTATAGTTGGTGTTTGGGACTGGAGGCTTTACAGTTTTGGAGGATTCTTGCTTTAGACCCTGAGCCACTGGGAACAGGAGAGATAGGGTCTTACAAGACTCATTGTCCAGGAAGAGAGCTATCATGCATCTCATGCCTGTTGGATCTGAGGTCCATCCGAGTGGAAATGGGACCACTTGAGCTGCTGCTGTGTAAGTGGAAAAGTCACTTTTGTTTGAGATGCTGGCAGAATTTTTTTGTCCCTTTCAGCCAGGTATTTGTTTCCCCATAACCTGTCATAACTTCTATCATCTGGTGTAAATCCTTTATTTTCACTATAGTGGTCTGGGTTGGATGGCTAATATTAACATCTGAAGTTGAATTATTAACCAGTTTAACAGCAAGTATCTCCATGGGCTGATTTCCTAACATATTTGCCTCGATGCCAGACCAGTATCTAATGGAAAGGGCTGATTTCCCTGGCTTATGAGTTAGCAAGAGAGGATTATACTCTAAATTAGCACAGGTGTCAAGGGAAACCCTTCCAGGCCTGGTTACTTTATCCTTTAACCCCCTTGGAATTGGAGTAACTCTATGTGGTTGGGTTATCTGCCTTCCACATGGGGTGGTCCCCCAGGACTTTCCCCAACTAGAGCCAGGGACTTGCTTGTGATTATTTTGTTTTATCATCCAGATTGGTTCTGGGCAAAGATACAGGACAATCAATTTCTATGATTAGTGGATCTTCTCCTATAGTCACATTAATAATTATTTGGGCTGAATAAGGGCTACCCCATGCCTGACAGCTTAACAGAACAACAACAACAACAACAAAAAAAAAAAAAACAGAATAAAGTCAGAGTCTTTTTACAGTTAGCTTGAGAGGGTCTGGATGCTGAGTGATGGTCCATTGTCCTTTCTGAAAAGGTTCTGGGGCCCCTTTAACCTGTGTATAATGAGTCTAACCTCTTTCTGCAGTGTGAACAGCTGTTTCAGTTGTAAGCAGCACCTGATATGCTCCTTCCCAGGCTGGCTTGAGCTTGTCCTCCTTCCAGGTCCTTAGCAGGATGCAGTCACCTGGTTGATGAGAGTGCACTGGAAATTCAAGAGGTGGAGTTTGGGCTAACAATCCTTGTGCCCTAAGAAAGGACAAGGAAGAGGAGAGACCCAACACATAATTTTTGAGAAATCGATATTTTGTCTCCATGGTTGGTATGTCTGAACCTGGACCCAAGTAAGGGAGCCCATAGAGGATTTCATATGGTGACAGGCCAATATCCTTATGAGGGGCCATTCTAATCCTCAGGAGGGCAATTGTAAAACATTTTGTCCATGGGAGTCTGGTTTCTAAGACCCACTTAGCTATTTGTTTTTTTAGGGTCTGGTTCATTCTTTCTACCTTACCTGAAGATGGGGGATACCAGGGTGTGTGATATTCCAGGGTATGTGTAATTCCCAGAACCTTTACCAGACCTCTGATAATTGCAGCAGTAAAATGACTTCCATTATCTAAATCGATGTTTTTGACTAATCCAAATCAGGGAATTATGGCTTCTAGTAATACTTTAATGACATTGTTTGCCATAGCACTTGGAAGTGGGACTGCCTCAACCCAGTTGGCAAGATGATAAACTATTACCAAAAGGCATTTAAGCCACCCTAACTTTGGCATTTCTGTGTAGTCCACCTGGATACTTTGGAAAGGCCTGATTCCTGGTTTTCTCCCGCCTGCTGGCTTTTTCCTTAGAGACTGTTTGTTTATCTTTTTACAGATAATGCAGCCCTCATTTACTTGCCTTAGCTATGGTGTAAATTCCCATACACCCATAGACCCTTGAAAAGCATCACACATGGCCTGTGAGCTCCAGTGACTTCCCTGATGTAACTGGGCTAATATTTCCCTCATAATGGGTTTAGAAAGCATCTCCCTTCTATCTGGTAACAACCATCTTCCATCAAGAGTTTTTGAGGCTCCCAATTTGATCAGTTGTTCCTCCTCTTGGGGAGTAAACACTGGGATAGCAGGTAGGGAAGGGGTGACAGGGGTAAGATGGAGAATCGGGGCCTCTGGTTGCAAGGCTGCTTCCTTAGCAACCGTATCCGCCAGTCTATTTCCCTGAGCTTCTGTAGAGTATCCCTGTTGATGCCCAGGGACATGGACTACAGCTATTTCTTCAGGCAACATTAAGCTATCTAGTACCTGGGTAATTAACTCCTTGTGTATGAGGTACCATCCCTTCCTATTGATGAGACCTCTTTCAGCCCAAATCTTTCCAAAGGTATGCACTACTCTAAAAGCATATTTCGGCATATTTCAAATCTGTGTAGATGGTCCGTTCCTTTCCTTTTAGATGTATTAAAGCCTGGTTTAGAGCAAACAATTCACAAGTCTGGGCTGACCATCCATTGAGGAGTCTTCCTGCTTCAATGACAGTGAGTTGCTCCCCATCTATAATGGGAAAACCCATTATGTCTCTTTCCCTTGAGTACTTTAGAAGAGCTATCTACAAAGAGTCTAGCACCTGTGGAGAAAGGCGTTTCCCTGAGATCAGATCTAACATTTGTCTGGTAATCCATGAGGTCCAGACTATGATGCTCGAAGGGTTCCTGGACTCCACCTCACATTAAAAATGCAGCCGGGTTAACCCGGGTTAACCCGGCTGTTATCGTGAGGATAACAGTGAGGGTTAGAACATCCTTTTCTAGTAGTATTGCTTCATATTTTAGTATTTGGGAATCTGTTAGCCATCTACCCACCCTCCAATTTAGAATTGCTCTAACCTGATGTGGCATACTCACAACCAAAGTTCCACCAAAGGTTAGTTCTCTACCCTCTTCAGTGAGTAGGGCTGTGGCTGCTACCGATTGAATGCATTCAGGCCAGACTCTAGTAACAGGGTCCAAGAGTTTGGATAAATAGGCCACGGGCTGTCACTATTCCCCATGTTCTTGAGTTAACATCCCTAATGCAGTACCCTTATCCACATTAATGTAGAGGTAGAACGGTTTTTCTAAGGATGGCAAGGCCAATACTGGGGCAGTGATAAAGCCCTCTTTGAGAACCTCAACCAACTGTATTTCCTCTGGCTTCCAGAGGAGGGGGTCACATTCTTCATCTAGGAGTTAAAGATATAATTTATTAGTTTTGAGGGCTTATGAGTCAATCCATAACCTACAATACCTGACAAGCGCTAAAATTTTTCTTAATTTCCTCTAGGTGCCTGGAAGGGGTATGCTGGTAATTCCTGAGATCCTCTCTGGACCCAACCTCCTCTTTCCCTCACTGAATAGGTGCCCCAAATATTTTACTTCCTTTTCTACAAATTGCAATTTGGTTTTTGAAACCAGACCACATTGTCCCAGAAAGTTTAATAAGTCTTTTGTGGCATCTGTAACCTGTTCCTTATCTATTCCAGAGAGGAGTAGATCATCCACATATTGGATCAGTCTAATTGAGGAAGGAGCCTCAAACTCCTCTAGCACTTTCTCTAGGTCCTGTCCAAACAAGTTAGTTGACTCTGTGAACCCTTGTGGAAAGACTGTCCATGGATACCACTGTTTCCTCCCAGTCCTGGGGTCCTCCCACTCAAATGCAAAGATATGCCTCTTTCCTAGCTAGAGGACGGTCTGGAATACATATTTTAAATCTATCACACTAAACCAACTATGTTCATGAGGAATTTTACTAAGAAGGGTTTGAGACTACAGCGTGCCTGCTCTGAACAATCTGGTTTATAGCCCGTAGGTCCTGAACCAACCTGTAGGACCCATCTGATTTCCTCACAGGTAATATAGGAGTATTAAATGGGGACATGCAGGACTCAATCAGGCCATCTTGGAGTAAGCCTTCTATGATGGGCTGTAACCCAATCCTTCCTTCAAGAGGTATCAGGTACTGCTTTCTCCTAATGGCTTCCAATTCTCTTTTTAGTTCAATCTGGATGGAAGAAATCTTAAACCTCCTCTATTTGCTTCCTTGGACTAGTCTATAGGGTGTATCTTGTTCTCCTCCAGGGTAGATAGGAGATTGAGTGAAACCTGAATTCTTTGGTAATCTACTTTTAATTCAATTCCTAATTTAGTCATTAGGTCTCCACCCAAAAGATTAGACATGGCCTTAGGTACAAAAAGAAATTCTGCCTGGGCTAATCTGGTTTTGTATTCAACCTGTGTTTTTTCAAAAATAGGTACATTAAATCCTCCTTTCACCCCTGAAATCATTAATGATTTATTAGAGAGCCTTAAGGAAGGGAGGTGATGGATAAGGGAGGATCTGGCTGCTCCAGAGTCAACCAGGAATGTTAACTCCTCCCCTTTAGGCCCCACCTGCATATTTATCAAGGGCTCCTGTTAGGACCTATTTGCATAAAAGAGACTCTGACTCCCTTATTCTTCCTCAAAGGTCATAAGGGGTATAACATTTTCTTCCTTCTTGCACTGGTAACACTTATCTTTCCCTTTCCATTTAGGTGGTCCTTGGGTTGAGGATCTTTGTTTCCAGTTTCTGGGGCCAATTCTCCCCTGGGTTACTTGTTGTATTATGGAGACCATAATTTTAGCCTTTTGCTTCTGTTTTTCTTCATCCCTCCTTACATACACCCTTTGAGCTTCTCTTAACAATTCCCCTAGGATCCGATTTTCCCAGTTCTCTAATTTTTGTAGTTATCATCTGGTGTTTCTTTTTGCCTGCTGTTCTGGGATTCTCCTCCCAATATTGGAGCATATGCCCCAGGGGACTTTCTGAAGGAATTTTATCTAGCACTTCTCCCTCCCTGGGAGCATTCTCACTAGATAGGTTTTATTTCCTAGCTTGGCTTGCATAGTTGTGGAACCTCAACTAGATACTTGGCTGAGACTCAATCTTCCCCTGCTGGACATTTCCAGATACACTCTGTCTTTCTCTGTTCGTCTCCCTCATGGGAAATATATCCACAGTAGGTACTTTTTTGGTGGGCCAGTTAAAGCCCCTGGTTGGTTCCCACCCTGGGGAGAGAAGACCTTATGCTGTATGAAGCACCAAGGATATAACAGAACAACAGAGTCAGACTCCACACCTGCAAACCTGCCAAGTCTCATTCAAGTACACACACAGCCTTTACTTTCCATCCCGACCTTCCTAGTTGTGTAACCACACTGGATGCTTGACTGAGTTAACTGAGGCCTAGAATGCCTCCCCCAATATGCTTCATCTTTTTCTGTCCTATCCTTCAAGGGAAATATATCCATGGTAGACACTTCCTGGTGGGCTAGTTAAAGCCCGAAGCTGGCTCCTCCCCAGAGAGGAGGCTTTATGCTGTGTGAAACACCAAGGATAACAGAACAGCAGACCCTGACTCCACATTAGCTCAATCAAGCACACACACGCACAACCCCCCTCCCCCGGGATGCCCAACCCACCAGGTGTTACTTGCTTCTCCCCAAAGTGTTCATACCCGGGTCCACGCATGGATTTCAGGTTGTCATGGATGAATTCAGGTCTCCCCCGTTGCCTTGCAATTTTTGCTAGTTTGTCACCATCTCCAGAGGTTTTGGGTACCCTTTGCCCCAAGGCTACCGTAATATGGCTGTAGGATGTGTCTCCCTTAAGAAGAAGGGCTCCTCACCACCCCAGGGAGGCTCTATGCCCCATGTTGGGTGCCAAAGTGCCAAATTGTTAGAAGTAACTTTTTGTAACATCAAGAAAAGGCACATGTTCAAAAATTGCTTGGCAAGGAGATTTTACTTTTTTTGCAAAAAAAGGTGCTCCCAAATATACAAGGGAGAGAGCACACCTGAGGAAGAACCTGGTGGGTCTTATATCCCTAACACAAAGCCCCTCCTGCCCTGAACTCCTATTGGTGGGAGTTACAGCTTCACATTCTTCCCTGTCGGCTACAGGGGAAGTTGGGAGAGGGTCAACACCTACAATCTCTTGAGATGCTAATTTTATGAAGGAATCCAAGTATTACAAGATGGCGAATTACAAGATGGTGAATTACAAGATGGCGAATCAAATTGAGCTACTCCTTGACAGAAAAGATACAATTATATTCTCACAACTTATGTGATCAGGACTGGAGGCCCTGTTAGGTTTGTGCTGTTTTTCAAAGCTCTTGGTTGAAATGAATCTGATCTTTGTGGTTTCTCATCCTCCTAGATATGCACATTAGTTTATACTCATGGCAGAAGAAGGTTACAAAATCTTTTGAGGTCTATTTTAGTTACTAGCTCAATATTACTGCCTCAATATTGTATTGACTAAAACAAGTTTGAAAAAAGACAAATCAGTTTCAAAGAGCAGGGAATTAGAATCTACCTTAGAATGGGTGAAACAGGAAAGCAAATGTCAATATATGTCAGTAAGGTACATTCAGAGAAAGGTAAAGAAGAAAATGCATTTTTTTAATCATTCTATCAGAAATGATGTTGTTTCTTTTCTCTATTAAATTTATTTTAATTGAAATTAACTAAAAATGGCAGTAAAGAATTTTCTCAGAAGGATGGCATATTTTATATTTTTAATATTTGGTGATATGCCATTTTCCCATCATTCATATGGATTAACAATATCTTCGAGGAAAAACAATACAACCTTGTAAACTAGAAAAATTCACTGTATCATCATACTCTTTTACTCAAATGGCTTTCTTGTTTTTGTAGAATTTAATGAGAACCAGATTATAAGACTATGGGGAGCTGAGGATGTAATTCAGTGGTAGAGTGCTTGCCTAGAATCAATATACACACTTACAGTCAATTGATTTTTGACAAAGGAGGCAAAAAGTACACTGTAAAAAAGACAGCCTCTTCAATAAATGGTGTTGGCCAAACTGGTTAAACATGTGCAGGACAATGGAAATAGACTCTACTTTCTCACCCTGCACAAGCATCAATTCAAGATGGATCAAAAACCTAGAAGTCAGACCAGAGACCTTGCAGGTACTTTAAAAGCACATAGTTCCAGCACTTCAACATATAGGCACAGGTAAAAACATTCTCAACAAGACCCCAAAAGCACAAGCAACTCAAAGAAGGATCAATATATGGGATTATATTAAACTGAAGAGCTTCTGTGCAGCAATGGAAACTATCAAGAAACTCAAGAGAGAGCCCACAGAATGGGAGAAAATTTTTGCCAGCTACTCCTCTGATAGAGGACTAATATCTAGAATATACAGAAAATTCAAGAAACTCACAGCTAAGAAAACAAAAGACCCAGTAAAAAATGGGCAAATGATCTAAATAGACACGTCACAAAAGAAGAAATACAAATGGCCAATAAGCTTATGGAAATGTTCAACATCATTAGTAATCAGAGAGATGCAAATCAAAAATACCTTGAGATTTCATCTAATCCCAATTGGAATGGTAATTATCAAAAACACAAACAACAAATGCTTGGAAGGGTGTGGAGAAGTAGGAACCCTAATACATTGTTGGTGGGATTGAAGATTAGTGCAACCACTTTGGAAAACAGTATGGAGAATCCTCAGATGAATGGGAATGAACCTACCATATGATTTAGCAATAACACTTGTGGGTATCTACCCAAAGAATGGAAACCAAACTATCAGATTGATGTAGACATATTTATGCTTATAGCTGCACAATCCGCAATTGCCAAACTATGGAACCAGCCAAGATGTCCATCAACAGATGAATGGATTACAAAACTATGGGATATGTACACAATGGAATTTTACTCAGCCATAAAGAAGAACAAAATCATGTCATTTTCAGGGAAATGGATGGAACTGGAAAACATTATGCTAAGTGGCTAAGTGAGATTAATCAGTCACAAAAAGTAAAAAAAAAAAAAATCATATGCTCTCCCTAATATGAGGAAGTTATGGAGAAAATGGGTCATAAGAGAGACCCTAGATGAAGATGAAGAAACCTTTCATGAGCAAAGAAGGTGACTTAACTGAAGATGATGCGGGAAGGAGGGAAACACCTTAATGAACATGATGTACTTTCACAAATAGATCAAAGTCAATCACTAAACTGAACTTGAGTAGGAGGGAATGGAGCAGTAATTGGGGAAGGGTTAGATAAGAGACGTGTGCACATATGCCTTTACCAGCTTGTGCCTAACAAAGATGTATGATTACAATGCACCAATAAAAATAATAAATGAAAAAATAAATGTTAGTGATAGTGTGAGGAAACAGTAAATCTTACACTATTGGTGGGATTGCAAATTAGTACAGCCACTACAGAGATAAGTGTGGAAACTCCTCAAAAAACTGGTAATGAATCAACCATTTGATACAGCTATATCACTTCTGGACATCTTTTCAAAGGTATTGGAATTATAGTATTATTGTTATATATGCCTATCCATGTTTATAGTAGCATAATACACAATCACTAAATTATGGTATCGACCTAAGTGCCCATAAACAAATGAATTAATTACAAAATCATGATATATACACACAATGGAATTCTACTCTACTATAAAGAACAATTTTGTGCCATTTGCAGGAAAATGGATGGACCTGGAGAATATTACGCTAAGTGAGATTAGCCAGTCACAAAAATTGAAAGGTCATATATTTTCTCTTTCATGAGGAAGCTAGGGGGTAATCAGGATACCAGAGGGATTTCATATAATAGAATAGATACTCCAGTGGAGTGAAGAATATGGACTAGGGAAACAAGGGGAGGGAGATTAAATGAAGGAATTACTTCATTTAATGTACAGAGGTGAGAATACCAATGCCAATCTGTATATCCTGTATGGGGAAGCAGAGGAGAGGGGAGAGAGCTGTATGTAAGCCCACCAAGTGTTGTGTGTATGTACATCACCATCACTATGAAATGCATTAAGATGTGAGACTATAGTCCACCAATGAAACTATAAAAAAAAGTAAGTAAATAAATAGGGACAGTCAATAAAAAACTTAAAAAATTCCCTTCAATCAAATATTCAATGAATGCTGCCTACTGACAAAAAAACAAAACAACAACAACAACAAAAACTAATGATAATGAAAATTATTTTGGCAACAGACTTTATTAAAAGTATTATTTAAAAAAGTATTATGCATTTGAAAACTTTTTCTGGTTTCCTTTTATCAAAGGTATAACTGATTTCTTTTCTCTCTTTTTAAAAATATACTTTTATCATTGCATTGCAATCTCACATTATAATGAAGTACAGAGTGATCGAGATATCACTCTGAACATGACACTTTGTGATCTTTCCCTTGCCTCCCACCACACTACCGCCCCTTCCCCATAAATTGTATTAAGATTCACATTGATAATTTCATATATGTGTTTCATTCATCCTAGGTGTCCATCAACAGATGAATAAATATAAAATTATGGGGTACATATACAATTATGTCATTTATATGAAAATGGATGAATCTAGAAAACATTATGTGATATAGCCATCACACAAACTAAGGTATCATTTGTTTTCTCTTATATATGGAAGGTAGGGAGAAATCAGGATGCAATAGAGACTATAGATAAATGAGAAACCCCAGTGGAGTGGTAGAAGGAATCTTGGGAAGGTGAGGGGAGGATGAATCTGTTGATGGACACCTAAGGTTGGTTTCATAATTTGGCTATTGTGAATTGTGCTGTGATAAACATGGATATGCATGTATCATTTTAACATTCTGATTTCAGTACTTTGGGGAATATAATCAGGAGTGTATAGCTGGATAGTATGGTGGTTCCATTCCAAGTTTTCTGATAAAATTTCACATTGATGTCCATAGTAGCTGTACTAATTTTGCAATCCCTCCAATAGTGTATGAATTCCTATTTCCCCACATCCTCACCAGCATATGTTATTATTTGTATTCTTTGATTACCATTAAAATTTTTGTTACATGGAATCTCAGTGTAGTTTTGATTTGCATATTCCTGATTGCCAATGATGTTGAACATTTTTAATATAATTATTGTCCATTTGTATTTCTTCTTTTGTGAAGTATCTATTTAGTATACTTGTCCATTTCTTGTTTGGGTTTTTTGTTGTTTTAGTGTTAATTTTTGTAAATTCTTTGTATATTCTAGATATCCTTCCTCTATCAGAGGAGTAGCTGGACAAGATCTTCCATTTTCTAAGCTTTCTCTTTACTGTACAGAAAATTTTTCATTTAATGTCATCCTATTTATTAATTTCTATTGTAATTTCCTGAGCTTTGGGAGTCATATTGAGGAAGTTTCACTCATTATCTATATGTTCAATCAGGGGTCCTATGCTCTTCTCCAGTAATTGCAGAGCCTCTGGCCTAATTTCCAGGTGTTTGATCCATCTTGAGTTGATTCTTGTGTAGGGTGAGAAGTTAGAGTATAATTTCAATTTTTTCGACATATGGATAACCAGTTTTCTCAACACCATTCGTTGTAACTGGTATAATCCCTCCCGTTATATAGATAATTAAATTGAGATCTAGAGGTTTTCTATAAGCTGGGAAGATCATACAATTTTGTAAATGTTAAACTCAAGATTATACCCAAGTAAATTAAGGTTAATCAATGTGAGCAGTCAGAAAGTCACTCCCAACATAGTCATGGTTGGCCATTCTGAAATCACCAGCTTTTATCAATAAAAAATTACAAAAGCCATAACTTGGAAACCACTAACTCCAATTGTTCTTTTTTTTCAATGTATCTAAAATTTTCCCATTAATAAAATGGAAGTATTCCTTATCATATATTCTTGTGTGTTATACATAAGATAATTATTTTATATTAGTTTAGGGACTGAGGAAACAGGAAAATGCTTTGTTAGATCAAAGACAGAATTTTCAAGAGTCTCACAATATCCCTTACATACATTTCTTAGAGATTATAGATTTCCCTTATGGTTTACTTTAATCAAAAATACAGTTTTAGTACTCCATGAGGATTTGCACACAGAATATTGCAATTTTAAGAGATAGAAGTTATCCTTATTATATGTTATTTAATCATTGAATACACTTTAATTGAAAGGGGTTTGACTAGAGAGTGTGAATAATGTGATATCCAATTGGTTGGCTTCATATTTTTAACACAGGTATTTTCTAAGAATATTTCTGAATAAAATATTCAGTTGTGCCATTAGATGACTCATTCTTTGTTATTCCTCTTTCTCCCTTTTAGTCCCTTCAGTAGTATAAATAATGCCTTCAGTGTCGTCTCCAAGTCCTAATAAACAAGATGTGATGTGTAAAACAAATGACTGTATCCACCTACCCAACTATAGGAAATATAAACTATACTATCAAATGAATATAGATTTTATGGCATGACTTTGTGTTTCTTTAAAACTTACTTTGTAGAACTTGGTCCTTCATATAATAACTTTAAAATGTCTTAACATACAAATAAAATATGACTAATATAGGTTGAATTAGAGATTTCAAAGTTTGGAGATTTGTATAATATTCTCTGTGATATAAAATTTTCTGAATTCAACTTTGCCCTAAATCCACCCTAAGCATCTATCTACCTATAAATGTGGCATTCCTTACCTGCCCCTTTGTACACAGTGTTGCTTTTTTTATACTCTTTCTTGTTTCTTACTTTCTCTGAGATTTTGCTGTGCCTGATGCTTTTTTAAGCAAACTAATTTTACTTTCCTGTTTCTCCCCAAAGTATATAATCACAAAATTGCCCCAGTCATCAAATAAAGGAATCACTGTATTTCTAGAGTTCTCTTTCATTATAAGACATCAGATAACTGTAAACATTTTCTTTTTTCTTAATAAGTTCTCTACCAATTCAAAGGAGAGATTGCCCATTTAACAATAAAATCACATGACCCTCCCTGTACTCTGAAATATTATATATGCTTCAACTTTACTTGATCTTGAAAATAATACTGTCTTCTATAATTTTTTGTGAAAATATATTAACTGTAATTTGTAAATATTAAATATGCATGAAGATTTGGGCTGGTTGGACACACCTGTTATCCCAATACTTGGGAGTCTGAGACAGGAGGATTGTAGTTTCGAGATGAGCACTCAATAACTTAGTGAGATGCTGTTTTAAAATAAAAGATAAGCCAGGCATGGTGGTGCATGCTTGTAATCCCAGCATTTGGGAGGCTGAGGCTGGAGGATCCAGGTTCAAGGCCAGCCTCAGCTACCTAGTGAGGCCCTCTGCAACTTAGTGAGACCTGGTTTCAAAATGAAGAATAAAAAATAGGGCTGGGGGTATAGCTCAGAGGTAGAATGCCCCTGAGTTCAATCCCCAGTACTGCAAACAAATAAATAAATAAATAAATAAATAAATAAATAAATAAATAAATAAATAAATACATAAATAAATGGTAAAAAAAATGTTGGGGGTATATCTCAGAGGTATAGTGCCCCTGGATTCAAACCCCAATACCAGCATAAATCTTTAATTTTTCAACAAAAGCATGGGAAAATGCTGTATTAAATATGATATAGAGTGTGCAATGTCATTTTAATGTAGTTTAATGTTTTTATTTATACAATGATGTAGTTATACTTCTAAGAATGAATTAGTTGGTCATGGTGGTTCATGCCTGCAATCTCAGTACTTAGAAGGTTGAAACAGGAGGATCACAGGTTCAAGGACAGTCTTAGCAACTTAGTGAGATCCTGTTTCAGAAGTAAAAAACAAAAAAAAGGCTAGTGTGTAGCTCAGAAATAGAATGTCCCTGGGTTCAGTTCCCAGTACCAAAAAGAAAGAAAATAATAAACTAATATTATAAAGGAGCTATAATTTAAAAATTCAAATGTCACAAATGTCTGTCTTTTTAATTTACAGATAGCTATAGAATTCTAGTTTTAAAATCATTATTTCCCCCTAATTTTGTAGGTATTACTGTTTCTATATCCATTGACACAAAGGATGTCTGTTATATTTCTGCTTTTTGAGAATCATATTTCCCCTAATGTCTCTTCAGTATCTATTTTAGCTTTAGATGAATAATTAAGATTGAAGAATTGAAAATACCTGCCAAAAGTTCTGAAGTATTTCGTAGAAATTATTAACAGACAGGCTACATTGACATAGAAAAAGAGAAGTGGTCTTTTTTCTGGAAGACCCACAAAAATGCTAGGCCTTTGATGTCCTTTCTTTAGCAAAGAAGAGTTCCTGTAGAAAAGAATCTTCTAATCTCTTGTTTTTGGTTATATCGATGTGATGAGGGGAATGTGGTTCTACCACCCTAATTTCATATCTTGAAATTCATTCCAACCTTACTGTTCTCAGTATCTTATGTATAAGGACTCTTTAAGTAAATTCATTTAGAAAATATATCTCTGGTTTTCTGTAAAGATGGCGAGGAGGAAATCAGGGCATTTTAATCAATCTCTTTTGGCACCTATCACTTCATACCCATTGCTTTCCTTCAAAGTACTTTGTGGGGTGAATACACTCTTTAATCATTACATATTTGCATTGATAGATAAAATTTATTTTCTTTTTCATTAATAACCATTATTTTGGGTATTTTATTTTATTTTATTTTATTTATTTATTTATTTTTTTTTTTTGCGGTACTGGGGATTGAACTCAGGGGCATTCTACCTCCGAGCTATACCCCCAGCCCTATTTTTTATTCTTTATTTTGAAACCGAGTCTCACTAAGTTGCGGAATGCCTCACTAGGTAGCTGAGGCTGGCCGTGAACCCAGATCCTCCCGTCTCAGCCTCCCGAATGCTGGGATTACAAGCGTGCGCCACCACGCCCGGCTCTATTTTGGGTATTTTAGTCTTCAAACTTATTGATACTTCTCATTCACTATTAATTTCTTTCACATTTCCCTGGCTATTTATTTATTTATTTATTTATTTATTTATTTATTTATTGCAGTACTGGGGATTGAACTCAGGGACATTCTACCTCCAAGCTATACACCCAGTCCTATTTTTTATTCTTTATTTTGAAACAGGGTCTCACTAAGTTGAGGAGTGCTTCACTAGATAGCTGAGGCTGGCCACGAACCCGGATCCTCTGGTCTCAGCCTCCCAAATGCTGGAATTACAAGCGTGTGCCACCACGCCCGGCTCCCTGGCCACTCATAAATGAATATATGCCTTCATACAAATTTCAAATAATAGCAGATTAAAAAACCACAGAAAACCTTGTAGTTTATGCATGACTGAAATCTAGCAATGACTTAGTTTAGTCTTCTGATTATTGTTTCAACAGTCTAAAAATAAAAATGTTGGATGGGACTTCCACATAATATGAGGAAGTTAGGAGATCACTGCTTATAGATGGCATGTTTTATATACAGAAAACCCCAAAGATATCACAAGAAAACTATTCATAAACTAATATACCAAAATTTCAGGATGCAAAATCAATATCCAAGAATCAGTAGTGATGATGTATGCTGATGTTAGTAAATTATCTGAAATTGAAATCATAAAGCAATGCTATTTACAATAGCTACAAAGCTAAATAAATAAATAAATAAAATTTCCTTTTTTATTAATTTTTTTCATTATTCGTACATTGTAAGCAGACATCTTTCTTAGGTACAAATTGAAAACGACATATGTGCCCACTTTTCTCACTTGACCCCTTCCCCCAATTCCCACCCCGCTCCCTCGCCCTCCCTCCCTCTCAGGATCAATTTAGTGAGTAACCTTGATGTACATTAGGGTGTCCGCGACCCCTGTCAATCACTTTCGGTTAAATCAACTTCTTTGTTTATAGAGGGTCTCTCCTTTTCCATCTGGAGACCCTCTTATGCCCCATCTTCTCCCAAGCATCCGCATATTAGGGAGAACATATGCTTCTTTACTCTTTGTGACTGGCTAATCTCACTTAACATAATGTTTTCCAGTTGCATCCATTTCCCTGCAAATATCATGATTTTGTTCTTCTTTATGGCTGAGTGAAATTCCATTGTGTACATATCCCATAGTTTTGTAATCCATTCATCTGTTGATGGACATCTTGGCTGCTTCCATAGTTTGGCTATTGTGAATTGTGCAGCTATAAACATAGATACACATGCGTCAGTCTGATAGTTTGGTTTCTGTTCTTTTGGGTAGATACCCAGAAGTTGTATATAAATAATTTTAACCAAGGAATAAAAGATATCAATGACAACTCTAAAACATTGATAAATGAAATTAAAAAAAACACACAAAAAATAGACAACACATGCCATGTTCATGGATTTGAAGAGTCAATATTGCTGAAATGTCCCTGTTACTAGAAATGACCTACTGATATTTAATTGAATCAATATAAAAGTACAAATGATTGTTTTTACATAACAAGAAAAATAGCTCTATAATTTTAAGGTATCATCAAGAGTTAAATGTATTGATTTTAATTTTGCAAGTTGACAGTTCATAACTATATATACTTATAAGGTAAAAGTAATTATTATTTATTAATATAATATGGAGTAATTTAATCAAGCTAATTAACATATCCATCACCTCCTTACATACACCCTTTGAGGACTTCACCCTCATAATTAATCATCTCCTATAGGCCTTGTCTCCTAAAGCTATCACATTAGCTGTTAGGATGTATGTGTGTGTATATATATATATATATATATATATATATATATATATATATATATTATATAGCAGATGGGGAATAATATTCATTCTATAACATAGTGATAATAGTATTTTAATTGATCTAACTTCAAGATAAGTTATTTCCTTTCCAGTAATATGTGAAAAATGTGTAATTTTAAGACATATTAATAGGCATAATAATTGAGAATAGGAAAGCAAAATGGGCAAGACTAACTGTAAACAGATTCACTATTGGAATGATAGTGTCAAAAGTTTTGTGGATTTGCTTACTAGAGAGGCTTTCATAACTGGTGAATATTATTTTAGAAAAACAAATATTTAATTTTTCTGGAAACTGTCATAAAAGCATGGAGATTAAGTAACATTAATTTAAGAAATTCTATTAAATACCAGTAATTGTCAGGAATGTCTAATAAATGAGAAATAACTCACTCCTTTTCATGCTCCCACCAGCTCAGCATGATGGATGATTTACTCTGGTGTAACAAAGAAAATTGGGCACAAATGCCCCAGCTCCCTGTCAGGCACTATGGTATTTTCCTTAAATGGGCAAGTTTCATATTGTCAGTGAAAAAGACTTCACTAAAATTATCTAGCTAAGTATGGAAATAAGAAAATAATAAGCATCTAAAGAGTACAGGGATTTAGTTTCCAGGTTCTACAATCTATCATCTAAAATGGTTGATTTTAAATATAAAATTATTAGATATAAAATAAACAGAAAAGTATAATCTACACAGAGAGAAAAAAGTAAACAATAGAACCTGCCTGTAAGAGGGCTCCTATATTAAATTAAAAAACAAATTTAAAAAAAAAAGTGAAAGAAGCCATTATAAACATTTCCAAAGAACAAGAGTATTCTATGTTTAAAGAAGTAAAAAAAAAAGAAGCAGGGTATGGTGTTATGCCTCTGTGATCTCAGTACTTGGGAAGCTGGGATGGGAGGATTGCAGATTTGAGACCAGTGTGGAGTAACATAATGAGACCTTGTTTCAAAATAAAAAAATAAAAAGTGCTGGGGTTACAGCTCAGAGGTAGAACACCACTGAGTTCAATTTCCAGTACTAAACACACAAAAAATATAAAATGAAATAAAGAAGTAAACAAAAATATTATAATAATAAACAATGAAAAATACATCTTATTTATATATTATATATTTATTTCTACATACCAAATAAGGAAATATATTTTAATGTATATCAAGACAGAAATTTATTTAAAATATGACAAAATAAAAAGTTGAGTTGAAAGTACAAGAATTCAATAGAAAAAGCACCAGAAAGACTCAGATTTTCCTGGCAGAAGAAAATAATGAATATATAGATAGACTAATGGAAAAGAAAAGCAACAGAAAAGAATGAATAACAATCTACAGTTCCTTAGAGACTATGGAACACACTAAGCAAAATAAAATACATGTAATAAGAATTTCATATGAAGTGAGAAAGTAGCAGATAAGTTATTTTTTAGAAATAATGCCTGGAAACATCACAAAATTGGTGAGAACTTTGATTGATATATCCAAAGAGTTCAACAAGTTCCCAAGTAGTTATAAACAGAAATATATTAACATATAGTTGTCATAGTAAAAAATACTGAAAGAAAAAATTCCTAGAAAGATACTATTCACCAAATCTCACTAAAGGATAAACATAAAACTCAAAGGACCAATAACAAGTAAAGAAATGTAGGTAGTAATTTTATAAATTTTAAAAATAATATTTAGGTTCAGAATGTTTTACTAGTGTATACAACCAAACATTTAAGAGATATTAAATACCAATTCTTCACAAAGTCTTCCAAAATTAGGAAAAAAGAGAATTATTTCTAACTAGGTTTATGAGAATCCAAAAACCAGAGAAAATATAAGAAAATATAACTACTAATAGTTGTTACTTATTAATTTATGTATGTAAAAATTACCAAACATTGTTACCAGTAACATTTAAGTATTCTTAAACTTAAATTAGAGCCGGGCATGGAGACGCATGCTTGTAATCCCAGCATTTGGGAGGCTGAGACCAGAAGATCCGGGTTTGCGGCCAGCCTCAGCTACTTAGTGAGGCACTCCACAACTTAGTGAGACCCTGTTTCAAAATAAAGAATAAAAAATAGGGCTGGGGGTATAGTTTGGAAGTAGAATGCCCCTGAGTTAAATCCCCAGTACTGCAAAAAAAAATCAAACTTAAATTAGTGTTTTAATAACGAGATGTCACTCACCTATTATACCTCTCACAAATACAAGTTTAAGAATCATCAGGGTATAAAATATCTTAGATAGGTTTCTCTGCAAGCAGAATTTCAGACTAGATGCCTGAGCTAGTTTTCTTGAAAGAGAAGGGAGTGGGGGAGAGAAGAGAGAGAGAGAGAGAGAGAGAGAGAGAGAGAGAGAGAGAGAGAGAGAGAGAGAGCCCATGTGCACTCTCAAGGTTTGAAAAGTGAAGGAAGGTAGATAGGACTGCAAAATAACACTAAGAAAGGTAGCTGTCATTTGGGGACCAGCCTAAGTCCAGCTCTATGGAGAGCTCTAGAAGACTAACTGCAGTAGAGTTTGTCCTACCTTGAGAACTTCTGGCAGTTGTTGGTTGTTGGTGTCTCTCAGATTGGAATGTGTAACCAATGAAAGTGATCTAGGCCAGGCAGTAACATTTAGTACAGCAAATATATAGAAATCAGTTATTTTCAGATTCTGTTAATTAGAGTATGCATTGGGACCATTGAAGAATAATTTATCAATACTTTATTAAAAATGTTTATGTAATTTAATTTATAAATTCTACTTCAGTCATATAAATTAAATATATACTGTACTTCCTCCTTGCAGAAAAAAATATAAATCTATCAATATCTATTGCAAAATATAGGGGGCAGAAACTGAACCTCCAGTCTTAGTTCCCAAAACCTAGGGTATGTTATCTTACATGGCAAAGGAAAGTTAAAACAGCAAATGGAATTAAGATGTCTAATCAAATTACATTAATATGAGAAGATTATCCTGGATTGTACAGGTGATCCCAGTTTAATCAGAGAATATTTTACATGAATCAGAATCAGACTCATGCTACAGAAGATACACTCTGTCTGCCATTACTGATTATGAAAAGGCAATGTTTCCAGTAGTCAAGTGATGTGTGCAGTCTTGACATGCTGGCCGATGCAAGAACATGGAGTCTTCCTTAGAGCCTTCAAGAGAAACAAGGTCTCATGGACTTCTAAGGTTTCATACTTGCTGCCTCTGAACTATAAGATAAAACAATGCTTGCTATTTTGTGGCAATGTGTTATAGAAATCATAGGAAATTATTAGATAGTATTATTGCCTAGAATTGAACATGAACAAGAGAAGAGAAGAAAAGCAATCTGTGCACGTAAGTAGCCCCAACCATCAAGTCACTCACAGCTGTTGTACCATGCCTCTCAGTTTCTATGTATGCAATTATCTATGCCTCTATATGTGATTTAAAGTTGAAAATGATGACATATAGTCTAGTGCAACTCAGGAGAGACCTGAGAGACAATGAAAACGAAAAGTCTTCCCAAAGAGTGAAGCTTCCCCTAGTGGCCTTGTTCATCATTTCATATGGAAAGAGAAGTAGCTTGAGGTTACTGTGTGTTTGTGTGTGTGTGTGTGTGTGTGTGTGTGTGTGTGTGTGTGTGTGTGTGTGTATACTTATATGGTTACATACATATACATATACATAAAAGTAGAAAATCACTGGTGGTTAGAGAAGGGGAATAAATATTAAAATGAACTTTCAGTCAGTCTAGAATTTAAAAATGTGGATAAATATTTGGTTAGGGATACAAAGATGAAGATTTTCAAAGCTAGACATGGTGGTGGCCCAGGTCTGTAATCCTGGCTACTTGGAAGACTCCTTGGATACAGGAGAATCTCAAATAAGTTTTTGAGGCCAGCCTGGGCAACTCAGCAAGACTCCATCTTAATTCTTTTTAAAAATGAAGATTTTCATATCACAGAGTAAGAATATTTCCATATGAGAGGTATTCAATAACCAAGTACAGAGAAAATGACTAACTTTACCAGTGGACCTCAATGGATCTTTGTCACCAGTCATCCGAATGTTGATATGCTAAGAACCTGAAATAAATGGTCATGATAGCAGGGATGGAGACTAAACGTGGGCCTCTATATAAGAGCAAATATAAGAGAAAGAAAAGCTTAGAATAATGTTTGAAATAAGCAAAATGATTTTCACAATAATTCTTCATTAACAACTAGTCTACATACTCTCAGCACAGAATGCCTGACCTGTCAATAACAGAGGCCATTGCCACAGCTATGATATTGTGCCAGTTTTCAAGGAGACAAACCTGCTACTTAATGGCAAATAAACAATATTGTCCTCTTTAACTTGGAAGAGTCAGTGACTCATTCTGACAATACTAGACACATATTATGGATATGAGTTTGTTTTTTCTGCCTTTGTGTTCTTGGCCAGCACTATTATCTGAAGACTTATGATTGTTTGATCCACTGGCATAGAATCCTATCTAACATCATGTCAGATCAGTGTACCACAAAGGGAGATGTAAGAGTAGGGCTACAGTTCTTACCAAATACATTACCTGCTGAAGGCACAATTGAAGTCCCTGCGCAGAAGTAATACTTCACAAGGATTAAGTGCCAGTCTACATAAGCATTTTTTACTTCAAATCAGAGACCTTTACATGGCATTATACAAAGTTAGAGAATGCATGAATCTAGAAACTTTGGAATAGAAACAGAAAGGGCTACTTGCTGTCATTTTTAGTGTCTCGGAGAATTTGTACTCCAAATTCCTACAATTCTGAACTCTTTGTTATTATAGACCTGATTCCCAAAGTAGGGACAATTCTGGCAGAAGGTAGAGCAAGAGTATGATTACATTAAAATGTGTCTGCTTCTTGTTCACTTTGAGATTCTTCTATAAACAGGCCTGCAGGTGAGAAGAGAAATCATACTCCTAGCAAATATAATTGATCCTGATCATCAGGAGGAGATGGAGCCTGTGTGAACCATGTTTGTTAACCATGTTTTATATTTGGATACCTCACAGAACTCACTCCCTAGATCAAATCTGAAAGTAAATAGGTAAGCATAGGAACACTCCCCAGACAAATGCAGATGGAACAATCATGCGTGTTTCTTGAATAACTACTACCTTCCAGAGATAGTAGTAAAGAGTTTATATGGATTCTTAGAGGAGTTAAACAATTTGTCTAAGTTTACACTATAAATGTCAGAACCATTTTCCACCCAAGTGGATTCAATCCATTTATTATTAAGGAGAGCTGGCTGAACTATGTGTATATACCTGAACAAGTATATCACTCTCTTTTAGATGCAGAACCAGGTACATCAGCAAACAAATTCTTGCACAGAATTTCTTGGATATTACCACACATTATATGATGTCACCAACATCTTCAAATTTAGAGTCCCAGAAGACCAGATAGTCTCTTTTTATTTATTTGACACCTACATCAGAATTTTCTGTCTTAGGATATTCCTAATAAGATAAAACTAGAAAATAGTACAGCATCAAAACCAAATTTTTACCATATGTAGAATTTTATCTAAGTTGATTTACTGATTTCTACACAATGTGGCATACTAAACTCTTATTTTATTGAGGCCCTACTTCGTTAGTGAAAAATCTGTTTCATAACTTTAAATGCTGCTTGGGTGTGTATCATAAATAAATAAGTAGCACAATACATTCATGTTATTTATCTCATTTAAATTATTGTAGCCTTTCCAAATGCTTCCTAAAAACTGTACCAAGAAGTTGAAAGGGATGTAATAAACTGTATCTCACGATACCCTCTATAAACTGTACTTCATGGTACCGAACCTCATGGCAAAAAATAAGGCTTATAGTACTATTAGAATGCTTATCACTTTAGTCTGCTGATGAAAGACTAAATCCAGTTCCTAAATGTGATGTTAAAACTGCCTTTTGGACTTATTTTTTACTACAGTACAAATTTGACTTATATTATGGAACAATCCACAATATTAGAATAAAGAACTCTCAGTATATTTCATTTTTGTGATTATAGTGATTATAAATGATATATATCAGGGAATTGAATATTTACTATCACAGCATCACATATATAATATATACACATATGTATATATAACATTATATCTGAAGAATTATGCATATAAATGACAAATGAGAATAAGCAAATATAAGACAAAGAAAAGCATGGAATAAGAAAATTAATTTTCATAGTAGTTCTTCATATTTCTTTTGTAAAAGCTAAAAGAAAGTAGAAACTTCACACTTTCATATGCTTAAGTTTTCTCTCTCTTCTGACTATTAATTGCAAAGCACATTCTTTAAAGACTTATACCAATTTATCTTATCTTCCACACACTGTGAGAGTCCTAGCAGTCATTTTCTCTTTTAAACTTTGTTCCATATAATTGGATTAATATCATTCCATAATGCATTTCAATATAAAATTAATCCAGTCTATGCTACTGGGTTGATTTTCTGGTTTTCTTTTTAATAAATTGTCCATCAGATATTGCTGTATTATCAAGAGAAAGAATGGTGTCACAGAGAGTTGTTATATACATTTTTAAATATATGCCTAAAGTATCTGAGTTCTGCCTGATTACAAAATACTCTTCTTTTGCATTTAACACTGGGAAAATCTTGAAGATTCAAAGAATGCATATACATAATGTATTGTTTGCAGAAAAAATGTGTCATGTTTTTTCTCAGGCCTATCCTATTTGTCCTGAACAATGGAGAAACCAATGTCAAAGTCACATACTTTCTCTCCTGGACATTATTTACAAAGAGATTGGTTGGTCACTTTTCCATAAGCCATATAGGTTTCCGTGATCAATTGCTGGTGAAGGAATGATAGAAATAGAAAGAAAATATAGTGAAGCAGATTATGAGTTAGGAGAACTATCATCAATTTTCAAAGTGACAGAAAAAAAATTTCCAGTTCAGATTGTAAATGTAGCTCATTTGGTAGTTAACAATGGAAATGAATGATTTCTACTGAGAATAAATAATTAATAACTATCACATAAAATTTTCATCAAAAGTGTAGGTAAATTAAATAGGTAGCTGGGTCTTTATATGAAAAAAGCAAGTGGCCAGGTATGGTGGTATACACCTATAATCCCAGTACTGTACACCTATAATCCCAGTACTTGGAAGACAAAGATAGGAGGATTGCAGGATGGAAGTCAGTCTCAGCAACTTAGTGAAACCCTCTGCAACTTACCAATTCCCTGTTTCAGAACAAAAAATAAAATAGGACTGGGTGTCTAAATCAGGGGTAGAATATATCTGAGTTCAATCCCCAGTGTAAGCTACCAAAAAATTTTTTTTAAAAATGGAAGTGAATATTCATCCTGCATGGTAATAGAATATTTTTGAAAATTGTGTTATTCTTTCAAACTCAGAGCTTCTATAATGCCTTTCATTTTAAAACATGACTTAAAGAAATTAAAAATTTAAAATGTGACTGTTATTTTTATTTAGATCTATCTTAATTCTTGGGTAGGCTTATAACAGTTGAAATTTAATAGTATATAGAAAAGTATTAGATATACTATGGTGACTTTCAAGCTATTTGCCTTTTTCTGAGATAACTGCTTTGTCTAATATCCTTGAAATTTATAATTATTCCATTTTATTTGTACTAATATTTTATCAGATAATTATACTAGTATGAATTTAAATGTTGTTAAAATTTTCTTTTCTTTTACTGGTAAGCCTGTTGAGTAGCAGAAACTAAACTCTTTGCTTCTTGCTGCTAGATATATATCTAGCCCATTTTTATAGTTACATGTGACTTGCAATGGCATGTAACTGAGTTCAGTTCTTCAGAAATAGTTCTCCTTTTCTGGTGAACTTGGAAATGTCCTTTTTAAGAGGATGGAGCTAAGATGTAAAGGAAGTCCCATCACTAATTCACTGCTTGCTGCAGGACTGCCAGACAGGAATTTATTGCTATAATATCATTAACTAATATCTGTTAATCTTTAATGACATTAACCATTAACTAATGGCTGTTAGAAATGCCAATTTCTCTGTAATGGGCAGAATAATATCTCCATCCAGCCACCTACTCACCAAAAACTGTCCTAGTTCTAGAAATCTTGAACAAGCCATTTTACATATCAAAATAAATTTAGCAGATGTGAATAAATTAAGATCTTTAAGTTAGGAGATTCTTCTGGATTATACAAGTGGGCCCAATGCATACAAATGTCTGGTAAGAAGAAGGCAGAAGTACATAATCAGAGAAGAAAATGTAAAATGTAAAAATGGAATCTGGTATAGAATAATGCAAGCCCAGAAGCCAATAAATTTAGTCAGCTTCTAGAAGTAGGAAAAAATAAGAAAGGGGAATCTCTCCTAGACCTTCTAAAAATAATACAATCCTGTCAACAAATTTCAGGATTTTGATCTCAAGAACTATAAGATAATATATTTTGTTCTGCTATTTTAAGCCATAAAGTATGTACTAATTTATACAGCTTGAGTAGAAACCCCTAAAACTTCTAAATATGTAAATAGTTTAGAAAATAAGCAATTTAAACATAAACCTATAATCATAGATAATGGATATAAGTGTATGTATTAGAAGATATATATTGAGTGCTACTGAAATTTAGTATCATGGATTATGTTGTAAATTTTTATTGCCTGTTTCAGGATATTTTAGTCAGCTTTTTCAACTTCATGACCAAATTTATTTATTTATTTTTTTTATTGGTGCATTGTAATCATACATCTTTGTTAGGTACAAGCTGGTAGATGTATACATGCACACATCTCTCATTTAACCCTTCCCCAATTCTCGCCCCACTCCGTTACCCTCTCACTTTCTCCAGGTCAATTTAGTGATTGACTTTGATCTATTTGTGAAAGTACATCATGTGCATTAGGGTGTTTCCTTCCCCTCCTCCCATCACCTTCAGTTAAGTCACCTTCTTTACTTATCTAAGGTTTCTCCTTCTTTATCTGGAGTCCCTCTTATGTCCCTAGCTTCCACATATTAGGGAGAATATACAATTTTTTACTTTTTGTGAGTGACTAATCTCACTTACCATAATGTTTTCCAGTTCCATCCATTTCCCTGAAAATGACATGATTCTGTTCTTCTTTATGGCTGAGTAAAATTCCATTGTGTACATATCCTATAGTTTTGTAATCCATTCATCTGTTGATGGAAAACTTGGCTGGTTCCATAGTTTGGCAATTGTGAATTGTGCAGCTGTAAACATAGATACACATGAATTGGTATGATAGTTTGGTTTCCATTCTTTTGGGTAGATACCCAGAGGTGGTATTGCTGGATCATATGGTAAATTCATTCCCATTCATCTGAGGATCTTCCATATTGTTTTCCAAAGTGTTGCACTAATCTGCAATCCAACCAACAATGTATTTGCGTTCCCACTTCTCCACATTCTGGCAAGTATTTGTTGTTGTTTGTGTTTTTGATGATTGCCATTCTAATTGGGGTAGGTGAAGTCTCAAGGTAGTTTTATCACTCTGATTGCTAATGATGTTGAACATTTCCTCATACATTTATTGGCTATTTGTATTTCTTTCTCTGTGAAATGTCTATTTAGATACTTTGCCCATTTCTTGATTTGGTTATTTGTTTTCTTAGTTGTGAGCCTCTTGAATTCTTTGTATATTCTAGATATTAGTCCTCTATCAGAGGAGTGGCTGGCAAAATTTTTCTCCCACTCTGTGGGTTCTCTGTTGAGGTTCTTGATAGTTTCCTTTGCTGCACAGAAGCTCTTCAGTTTAATGCAGCCCCATGTGTTGATCTTCCTTTTTTGTTGCTTGTGCCTTTGGGGTCTTGTTGAGAAAGTTTTACCTATGCCTATGTGTTGAAGTGTTGGGCCTATGCCCTCTTCAAGAACCAGTAAGGTATCTGGCCTGACTTCCAGATCTTTGATCCATCTTGAATCGACTCTTGTGCAGGGTGAGAAAGTGGGGTTTATTTCCATTTTTCTGCATATGTTTAACCAGTTTTACCAACACCATTTGTTGAGGAGGCCGTCTTTTTTCCAGTGTATATTTTTGGCTCCTTTGCCATGACCAAATTTCTTGACAAGCATAACTTAGAAGGAAAAACTGTTTCTTAGGAGCTCATAGTTTCAGAGTTGTCTATGGACATCTAGCCCCAAGGCAGTTTCCATAGAAGCATAGCACCAGGCAGAGAATGTTCATCTCATAGTGGAGGAAAGTAGAGCGAAAGCGAGGGCGAGAGCGAGAGCCAGAGCCAGAGCCAGAGGGAGAGCGAGAGAGAAGAGAAGGAGAAGGAGAAGGAGAAGGAGAAGGAGAAGGAGAAGGAGAAAAAGAAAGAGAAGAGAGGAGAAGAGAAAAGAAATCCAGGGATAAATATAGTGTTCAAGGCCATGATCCCAGTGACATATTTCTTTCCACTATTCCCCACCTCTGAACTTGGCTGCATTGGCAACACATGAGCTTTTGGGGAACCATTTTATAGCCAAACTCCAACAAAGGAATTGCAATGAATATTTCTGTATTAGAGTCAGTGGTTTCCTTCACAGAGCAAACATGTTTGTTCCTATAAATTATTATTGTTAACTATGTTATCTTTTGACTTTATATATTTTAGACAAATATCAAGCACAAACATGGATAATGTATTTATTTTAAATTGAGACTCTTCTTCAGTATCTTAGATCTATACATTAAAATGCGATTTGAAACTTTGCTGTGTGAATGGACCATGGCAATCTCATACTATATATATAAAATTAATTAATTAATTTCATCTATATAATTTTTATGTCAACTAATTCTTCATTCAGTCAAATATATAATCATGTGCCCAGTCATTCTAATCAGAAATCTAGAGGGTTTTTTTGTAGCTATTGCTCATATACAAAACTAAATGTGTTCTGTGTGCATGTATGCCTCTATCACTCTTAACTTCATCAAAATGTATGATTACAATGCACCAATAAAATTTTTAAAAATTCTATATATTATAAATTATGTGCTCTAGTTGATATATTTGGTCCTCACCAGTACATATTAGCTGGTGTGAAGCTATTTCACATGTACACTAGATTTGAACATATAAGTAATCTATTCTAAATAATAAGGGTCAATTTCACTTTCAGAGAAAGAAGTTAAAAAAAAAAAGAAGATGCTAGAATGAGCCAAATTAGCATCTGAGTTATGCATATGGACATATATACTATGTATACGCATACATAATACATGCACACTGTTATGGTTTGGGTTTGAATGTCCCACCAAAAATTTATCTGTTGAAAGTATAGTTCTTTTTTTTTTTTTTTTTTGCGGTACTGGGGATTGAACTCAGGGGCATTCTACCTCCGAGCTATACCCCCAGCCCTATTTTTTATTCTTTATTTTGAAACCGAGGAGGTGAGTCACTGGGGACATGGCTTTGAGGACTCTCTCTGTACCTGGAATGCTCCTGCCCCAGCTTCTCTGCTGCGGTGAGCTGAGCAGTACTCTTCCATCATGCCCTGCCTCCATGATGTTTCTGTTCTGTAGACTGCTGATCATGGACTCAACCTCTGCTACCATAAGCCACAAAAACCTTCCCTCCTCTAAATTGTTCTTGTCAGATATTTTGCTTATAGCAACAAAAAGCTGATTAAAACACGCATGCATAGGTACAGATAACAAATTCATAGATATTAAAAGTATATTTTTATATATGAATCTACATATACATGTGTGTGTGCTAGTATTTAAAATATATATTTCCTTGCTCTATCTACTGATAGGACCTTGAAGAAGGGACATCACAGAAGCAAGTAGAGCACCTTAAGACCAATCTTGGTTTCTAAATATCCTTCTCAAATGAAAGTAACCAGGCCTTCTTTGATGATTCTCAGAGAGGAGTAGGGTAAGAGATAGGTGATCCTGGAACAACTTCTTGTGTCAAAAATAAAGTGCAAAGCCGGGTGTGGTGGCGCACACTTGTAATCCCAGCATTCGGGAGGCTGAGACCGGAGGATCCGGGTTCGTGGCCAGCTTCAGCTACCTAGTGAGGCACTCCGCAACTTAGCGAGACTCGGTTTCAAAATATAGAATAAAAAATAGGGCTGGGGGTGTAGCTCGGAGGTAGAGCGCCCCTGAGTTCAATCCCCAGTACCGCAAAATAAATAAATAAATAAATAAATAAATAAATAAATAAATAAATAAATAAATAAATAAAGTGCAAAAAAGAGAAAGCAAAAAGTGGAATAAGAACATGCCAAGAAACATCACAACCAATCTAAAAGCTCCCCATGAGCAAAGTTAGAGCAAATTGAATGGCAAATGGTATATATAGAGAGAGATTCTAACCTAAAGAGAATTATAAATATGTACTAGATCTTTCGATATAAAAAATTAATTGTGTAATTAAATAACTGCATAAATAAAGAAGGAAAAACTCTTATAGAACACACCCAATTTCTAAGTGTGGCAGAAATGAGGAAAACATATCACTTAGTACATGATAGCAAAAGTTGCTTGGGACAAGGCAAACTGAGAAATAATAAAATTAGAAGATAAAACTTGCAAATTCTCAAATTACCACCTCACAAATGTTACTCTCTTGTTGTTAATAATTATGTCCACAGATTTTATGAAGTGAAGCTTAATTCTCTTTCTTTCCAGTGAGGGATAAACTCAGCAAGTCAATCCTAACAGAGATTTGAAAGGAATAAGAGGAAAAAATATAATTTTCCAATAGAGAAATCTAGCATATAGCACCTTAACCAAGTAATCAAAATTACTATCATCAATTAATGGCAAGTTTTGACTGGAACATTTTGTGTCACCTGGTATTGAGAAGGACACTTCACCTCTTCAGTTCTTTCCCCCTGAGTGTCTAATCATGAGAAAACATCTGATAAGCCCCTATTAAGTGGAATTCTACAAAATACCTGCCTAGTGGTCTCTAAAAGTGTCAAGATAAAGAAAGATTGATGAGCTGTAGCAGATTGGAAGTGACTAAGGAGGTGTGACAAATAAATAGAGTAGTTATCCTGGACTGGATACTAGAAAACAATCAAACCAAAAAGGAATTACGAGGAAAATGAAGAAATTTAAGTTGATAGTTTAGTCAAAATTGTGTCAATGTTAATTTCCTAGTTTTGATATTTTTGAGTAGTCAATTTTGTAAGATGGTTCAAAAAATATTAACATTGGAGAAAGTTGGGTAAATGGTACTTGGGAACTTTGCACTCAGAAATTTCTGTAAGTCTTAAAACATTTTAAAATAAAAAAAAACTTACAGAAATCTTACAGAATTATCCTGCTAAATATATCTTAAAAATATCCTGTTCTCTTCACATTACTACTTCTGCTTGTTGTATCAAGGTCCTTATCAATTCTCACATAAACATTAAAACTGACTTCCATGTGTTTTACCATGTTTTTTCCTATCCTCCATTATAATCAAATGCAAAATATTCATAAATCCTTTTAAGAAAACTTCATAATAATGCCCATGACGTTCATTGCCTATCATATTTTCAACTTTTATTTCCCTTTGCTCTTGAGTCTGTAACATATTTAACTGATAATCTTTGTATTTTCTTGCATTTGCCAATCTCTTTCACACCTTTGTTTTCATACACCTGAGATGGTTTTTTTTCTGCCAAAAATAATTTCTTATTGATTTTCTAAGTAGCTAATTACTTCTCCCACAGAAAAAAAGTTATCTCAGAAATAACATTCCTTAGCCGGGCATAGTGGTGCATGCTTGTAATCCCAGCATTCAGGAGGCTGAGACCGGAGGATCCGGGTTCGAGGCCAGCCTCAGCTACCTAGTGAGGCACTCCACAACTTAGTGAGACCTGGTTTCAAAATAAAGAATGAAAAATATGGCTGGGGGTATAGCTTGGAGGTAGAATGCCCCTGAGTTCAATCCCCAGTACCGCAAAAAAAAAAAAAAAAAAAAGAAAAAGAAATATCATTCCTTGAAATCCTCTTCTGGCATCTTTAGTGTAAATCCTCTTTGTCTTGAGAACCATAAACACAAATGTATTATCAGCAGGGAATTTATCTTACCCACAACTTCTCATCCCTGAAGCACATACTCTTTTTCTCTCTCTTTTCTTATACATAAATACAAATATATGTACGTATACATATATACACATGTGTATATATATATATATATATATCCATATATATGGAGACACAAACATATACACACATAGGCACACACTCAAGGGTGTATTCATCCAATTTTATGATCAAATAAATAAGGAGAATAAATTCAAATAGAAACAAATTCATGTCTAATAATGAGTAACTGGTATGTATGGGAAAAGCATAAAGATTTTTCTGAATCATATGACTCTAAAAAAAATGCCCACTTACACATCATATATGTGTGTGTGTGTGTGTGTGTGTGTGTGTGTGTGTGTGTGTGTGTGTCTGTGTGTTATTGAACCCCTGGGATTGAACCCAGGGGCATTCTATCTACTAGCTATACCCCCGGCCCTATTTTATTCTTTATTTTGAATAAGGCTATCACTAAGTTGTGGAGGGACTAACTTAATTACTGAGGCTGGCCGTGAACCTACGATCCTTCTGTCTTAGCCTGCCAAGTACTGGGATTACAAACATGCCCCACCATATCCAGCCTCACATTTAAAATATTATTACAGGTCTAGATTAAAATGCCAGAAATGAGTTAGAAATATTATTTACTAAATTTTGTGACGGGAAAGCATCACTTGAAGAAACAGACCCCAGGCAGCCCTTGCTGGAGAACCATGGACATTGCTGTGAGAGAAGAATCAGAGGCATGCACTTGTATTTGTCCATTGGAGCTCTGTAGTCTGAGAATCATGTGCCAAGTGTCACAGGATTGTCTTTCCTCTTTAAGAGCTGCAAGGACTCCACAACTCAAAGTGCATTTTTATTTTCAAGGCTATGTCCCAAAAGATCCATTCTAAAGGCTGTTAATGCTGCTATTGACTCCATTGGGAGAACCTGGACAAGTCATTCATCTTCAGTGACTCAGGGTCAGCAAAGACATTCCAGGGGAATGACACAAAAGAGAATTTGTCTAAGTTGATGGAACAGACACAGCTTTTTAAAGCCCCCTTTAAACAGGGAATTTATGAACTAATTCATTTCCATCATTGTGAAGAATGCAAGTTCCTAAATTTTTAGTTGATTTCAAAAAAAAAAAAAAGTTGAGGTCCTCTCTGCCTCTCTAAACACTAATTCCTAATACGAATGCCTCTCCTGCATTAAAGTTTATAAAATTATTCATGTGTACATCAACATGGTATCTAGTATATGTATTTGGTTGCTTTAAACATTGTATTAGAGAAAGTAATGTTGAAAATGTCAGTGATCAAAGCCAAGGCCAAGCCTGATTTTTTGAATGTATTTTCTTCTTAGTTTTATATAGTAGTGTTGCCATAGAAACTGGTGAAGGAGCTAAATTACTTGTTGATTCCGTATATGCCTTATCTATTGTCCTCCTATTTGGTGCTCTGTGAGCTAAAGTTGGAAGTGCAGGGTGTTTTCTTTTTTTTTGTTTGTTTCTTAATGCATTGTATATTATGGCACATTCTTTGCAGTGACCTGAGTCTCTGACTTTATTGTTATCACACAATTGTTAAATTTGGGAGATGCACAAACTAGAGTTGATTGTCTAATATTCTCCAAAATATGCTGGCTGGGGAGGTAGTACAATCTCAGTGCACCTTCATTCAAATCTAGATGCCCAAAATGGGTGGATATAGGAAAACAGCCAGTTATGTCTCCTGCTGCCTGATATTAAGAACAGGACATTAAAGAAAATATGACTAAAATTTCAGGCTGGTGGACTGCGTTAGCAAAGGCATGCAAAACCAGTATTCCTAATAATTTGTTGCGATGAGCTGCTAAAATACAGTGAGTATCAGGAAGGGTAATGGATACAAAACAAAAAGGTATCCAGACTCTTAAGGAAAAACATAATATGATAAAATGAAGCTGATTCAGTGGCACACAGTATATGCTTGCAGTATCATGTAAAATATGAGAAATGAATAATGCTAGGATAAAGGGACTAAGACTATGGAGAATTCAGTGTCTAGTTATGAAAAATTTTAAAAATGGATTAAAAAATGGCTTCTGAGAGTAGGAAACTTAGGTGAGAATGGTTTATTAAGGAGAATGTGTGCTTTCCAACTTTCTCATGCACATATCCCCAAGGGATCTCTGTATGGATGCGATTTCTCAGTTCGGAAAGTGATATCTCCAGAGTTAGAAAACTAACCATGCTAAGAAAGAGCGTCCCAGGAGAGGGAGTACTATAAGGAGATGAAAGCCACAGGGAATTAGTATATGCCTCAGGGTAGAAACACACAGGAAATCTGACACTGATAGAACAGATAAGTAAAAGTACTATGCACAAATGATATGTATTATACACAAATGTGTATCTGCGTCAGTTTAGAATAATGAACTCTATTTGCATACAGTTACATTAATTGAGCTCAAAAACATCATGTTCAATAGAAAAGGAAGGCAAGCAATAAGATTTAGAGCACAAAGACAATATGGATTTTTGAGAAATGCATACTCTGTAAGTAAAATCATAGAGGTTAGATGAGAAAGGATAGGAAAGGATTAGGAATGGTGTATAAATTTGGGAAAATCATAACATAAATGAAATAAGTACATGGAAATAATACTTTGCCAGTATAGGTCATGATGCACAATTTTGTCCTTAAAAAAGTAGATGCATAAATTTCCAAAGATATTTTGAATGTTAAAAGAAAATTATATTTAGCAAACCCATAATTGTTGAGTAACTATATTACTCAACTGTTGAAAAAAAAAAGGGGGGGGGGCAGAATACAGGAACTAGGAATATTCCATGGATTGAATTGGGGGAGAGGAGACAGTAGCACTGCACATAGTCTTCAGCACAAGATTACAAGATAATAAGGAGATGAGCCCACCACAGGGAGGCCCTTCTGTTATTTCAGGAGACTCCAGGGAGTTGAAGTTCTCAGAAGAAAGAACTTGGAATTTTTGTACACTTGACTTTTTGCTTTCTTAATATGCTCAAACTTTTTAAAAAAGAAAATGACTCCTGCCATACTTATTTTAAAAAAGGACATGAGCAGCTTGGCTTTAAGCAGAAATCATGCTAGGTCTGTGTACTGTGCTCACTAGGCTACTACAACAGACTCAGGAGTCAGGTGTATGCAAAATTTCAGGGGCACTCTGCTCTTGGTGGTGTCTGAGGTAGAGTTGCCTTGACCAGCAGGTGAACACTTTTTCCAGTGTGTAGACAGACTTTGAAAGATTGCCAACATGTCCACGTACAGAGCAGTTTTTTCTTTTTCATATTTAGCAAATAAGTGCTAGGTGGGGTTCAGTGGTCATGAGATTTATCTGAACACCCCATCCCCAACATATACACTGTATACTAATGTGTACATGTTAATAGAAATCATCAAGATACTACTTCACATTGCATTTAGGAAATAAAGAAGAAAATACATTAACAGGCATAGGAATTCAAATGAAATTGTTTGACCCACAAAGGGTTTGTATTCCCCTGAACAAATCATGTCTGAATTGTGTTCTTGGGCCTGTAGAAAAAGCAAAAGTGATTGCTGGTTTTTTGTTTGTTTGTTTGTTTGTTTGTTTGATAACTGGATGTAGACACTTTCACAGTTTTCCCCACAAATATTAGAGACTTTATAATATCAAGGAAAAAATATTGAGGAGTAAGTAAGTAATGATTCACTTTTGAAGTCCAAATAAGTTTCTGCCCCTCATCTTCATAAAAACACGTTCTAAATAAAGGAGAAAATGTTAAATATATCATATTGTAATAGGAATTTTAAAATATTACTCAGAGGCAAAAGTCTTTCCAAATAGCAAAGGAATCTCTGTAATACATAAAAAAGAATAATTAAACCAATTATCTAAAATTTTATTGAGTGATATTGGCCATACAATAAATGTAATAGAGAAGTATGCTGGCAAACATTTTGTACATGTATATAATAGAAAGGGAATCAGTGGCCAGCCTGGTGGTGTGCACAGACAATTTCAGTTACTCAGAGACTGAAACAGGAAGATCACAAGTTTGAGGTCAGCTGGGTCCACTTAGTGAGACCCTGTATCAAAGTGAATAAAAGGAGTGGATATTTACTTCAGTTGGAGAGTATTTAGCCAGCCTAAACACACACGAGCACGAACACACACACACACACACACACACACACACACACACACACACTGATTTCATAGAAGAAAAGAGTAAAATAGTAGTACTAGAAGCTAAGAAAGATGGTAGGAAGGAGGAAGGAGGGAAGAAGAGCGATTTATTAATAGGCACAAAACATAGTTACATTACAGAAATAAGTTCTAATGTTCTGTAGTACAGTAGGATGACTGTAGTTCAAAATTATTTATTATAATTTTATAAAGAACTAGATGAGAACTGAGTATGGTTATGTATGCCTATAATCCCAGTCCTTGGAAGTGTGAGACAAGAGAATCACAAGTTTAAGGACAGCCTCAGCAGCTTAGCTAAACCCTCATATACCCTATATTAAATGAAAAAATCAAAAGGGCTGGGAAGGCTGGGGGTAGAGTTCAGAGGTAGAAAGACCTTGGGTTCAATCTCCAGTATGTAAAAACAAGAAAAAGAAAAGAATAAGGAAAGAAGGATTCAAAACAAAAAGGAATGATAGAATGATAAATATTTGTTGAGAATGCTAATTACCTTGATTTGATTATTATACAAAGTATTCATTTATTGGAATATCAAAATATACACCATAAATATCTGCAAGTATGGTGCATCAATTAAAAAAAGAGACCAGAATGAGGGTTACCACAAGTGAAAGCAAGAGCTGAGAGAATAGGAAAACAATGGGCAAGTGTTAATCAAAGGACAGAAAGTTTCTGATAGGAAGAATAAGTTTTGAGTGTTATTCAACTATAGGATAATCAGAGTCAATAATAATGTATAGTGCATTTCAAAATAACTGAGTAAATTTCAAATGTCTCACCACAAAGAATGATTGGTAGTGAATATGTTAATTATATTGCTTTCATCATTCTATATCATATAAGGCACCAAGATATCACACTGTACCCCATAACTCCATAACTCCATACAATTATGATTTGTCTATTACAAGTAATGTTAATAAAAATAAAGAGATAATGCTGTAGAGAGCATTCTTTAAAGAGAAAATTGAGATTCTCACAAACACAGCAGTTTTTTATATTATAAATGGAACAAAATTATCTTAAAGATAACAAGAAAGATCACAAAAGCAATTCAAACAATTTCTAGTGTTTGTTGAGCACTTACCATGTGTCAGGCACAGTCTTAAACACTTTACATATATTTATTTATTGCTCCTTCCAAAAATATTCTAGTTTACTATCTACTATTGCTTTTCAGAAGAGGAACCTGAAGCACAAAGATTTTTAGTAGATTGCTAAAGGTTACATCTAGAAAGAGAAAAAATATATTATGAAATGCTACATACTCAATAATAAAGATGAAGAGCTGAATGTATCAGTTAAAAAGGTATTACAATACCAGCTGGACATGTTGGCATATACCTATAATCTTAGTCCTTAGACGATTGAGACAGAAGGATTGAAGGTTCAAGGTCAGCCTTAGCAATTTACTGAGACTCTCAGCAACTTAGAGAGATACTGTATCAAAATTTAAAAAAGAGAGAGAGAGAGGCTGGGGGTCAGGAGTAGAATGCTCCTGGATTCAATCCCCAGTACAAAAAAACAAAATAAAAAACTCAAAAACCAAAAACGTATTACAATATATGTTAAACTCAAAGAAAATGAAAATATATAAAAGAATGTTTTGTGACAATAAATGGAGAGGAGAACCTTCTATCTAAATTATATTTTGGTGAAGAACTACATTATACAATCCTGGTAGGGATTATTATTTCCATATGACAGGTAAGTAGCTTAGAAAGATACAAATGTATAGCTTCAAATAATCATAGAAAGAGCAAGGTTATCACTGAGCCACAGGGGAAAAAAATGAATTAAACTTCACAATAGAAAAATTCATGGTGCTTTATTTGAGATCTTTTTATTTACTGCTAACAACATGCTTCACAGGATTTTTTTTAGTGGTATTTCATAGAAATCCAGAAGAGTCTCTGAGTTTTTTCCATCAGGAAAATTTCTATAATAGACAAAGTTATAAGAAAAGGAGTTATTAATCAGTGGGTATTAAGTTTCAGTTGAACAAAATGAATCAGTTCTAGAGTTCTGCTATGCAATATTTACTTGTAATCAACAATTTGTATTACACACTGATAAATTGTTGAGGGTATAGATCTCATGTTGTTTATTTATCACAATAAAATAAAATTAGAAAAAATCATTAGATGGCAGAGATTATGAGGCATGCTAACATAAACCTCTCCTAACATGTAGCAAGTAATATGAATTTGCTTCTGAAATGATTACATAATTCTCATGTTACAACTCTGAAAAATTATGAAAACTAAAAAAGAAGTCTAAAGAGGTCAACTGAAATGACAAAGAAATAAATGGACATTTCAATATAAACAAACTAAAAGTGTACTTTGGAAAGATTTTACTTTGTTATAAAATTGAATTATTTTAGAATAGATATTACCACTCACTCTCACTTGGAATTTCAAAGATGTGTTTAAGACAAATAAGGTTTCTCCTTCTTCAACTAGAGTCTCTTCCATGACCCAATGAATCACTGAATCTATAAGTAGATCACACAAGGTTTACCGGACAGATAAAATTAAGTGAATTAATACCAATACTTTACAAACCTTTTCAAAATCAGAAGAGAAAAGAATACTTGAAAAATTACTTCCTAAGGTTGGTATTAGGGTATTTAAACAAAGGTGAAAACTTCACAAGAAAAGGAATAAGTAGCCATTATGAATATATATGCAAAAACTTTTATCAAAGTACTAGCTAATCAAATCTAGTTATATATAAAAACAATTACATGTCATGATAAAATGACATTCATCTCAGCAATAAAATGATGGTGCAACATGCAAAATGTAATGTAATCCCCAACATTAATACAATAGAGGGAAAAGTACAGGTGTTATCATTTTAGTGGATACAGTAAAAACATTTGAAAAATTTCACAACCTTTCATGATGGAACTCCTCAAGACAGTAAGAATAAAAGGATTTTGTCAAAATTTTTTAGCATCTATTGAGATGCTTGAATGATTTTTGTGCGTATTCTATGTATGTGATCAATTATTTATATTGATTTATTTATGTTGCACTAGCCTTGCAGAGCTGGAATGAAATCAGCTTTGTCATGATGTGCAATTTTCTTGATATGGTATTGAATGTATATCACTAGTATTATACTTAGAATTTTCAGATTTCTATTGAACTCAGGGGCGTTCTACCTCCGAGCTACACCCACAGCCCTATTTTTTTATTCTTTATTTTGAAACCGGGTCTCGCTAAGTTGCGGAGTGCCTCACTAGGTAGCTGAGGCTGGCCGTGAACCCGGATCCTCCGGTCTCAGCCTCCCGAATGCTGGGATTACAAGCGTGCACCACCATGCCCGGCTTTTCTGTTGCATTTTAACTGCCCTTTTTTTTTTTTCTCTTCACAAAGAAACAATCTTCAAGCTGGTTGAGATCCAAGTATTATTGCATCAAAAAATGCACTGTCTACCTCTATTCCAATACCTACACATGTTAAAAACACTGCAGAGAATCAGAATAGAAAGAACTTACCTCAATATTATTACAGTCAATATAAAACAAACTCAAAGCCAACATCATATTGAATGTGGAAAAACTGGGAGTTTCCTTTAAAATCAGAAACAAGACAAGGATACCCACTATCATTACTCATTTTCAATGTAGTATTTGAGATGTGCAGATGGCATGATCCTATCTTTAGAAGACCCAATAAATGGAACTAGAAGACTTCTAGAACTGATTAACAAATTCAGCAAAGTAACAGGATACAAAATCAATTTAAAAATCAGTAGTTTTTCTCTATACCAACCATAAATCCACTGAAAAAGAAATACAGACAACAATTCAATTCATGATAACCTCTAAAACCAAGGAATACCAAGGAATAAATACCAAGGAAATCTAGTAAAATACCAAGGAATAAATCTAACCAAGGAGATAAAATACATACTGAAAGAAGAAGAAGAAGAAAGAAAGAAAGAAAGAAAGAAAGAAAGAAAGAAAGAAAGAAAGAAAGAAAGAGCAAATTTGGAGAACTCATATATACTAATTTCAAAACTTGCTACAAAACTACAGTATATAATACACTCTGATGCTGCCACATAATAGATATATAGATAAGTGAACTATTGTTGATAGTTTAGAAAAACAAAAAAGTACTATTATGCAAAACTGATAATCAAAAATTGTTCAAGAAAATTTGATGGAGATGGAATAGTCTTCTCAAAAAATTGTACTAGGTCAACTGGATAATAACATGCAAAAGTATGAAGTTAGATCTCTATGTCACATCATACATAGAAATTAACTGAAGATGGGTATTACATAGAAATATAACAGGTGAAACTACAATTTTCTTAGAAAAAATGCTGGTATAAATAAGCTAGGTGTGGAAGCACATTCCTGTAATCTCAGTACATGGAAGGCTGAGACAGGAGGATCACAGGTTCCAGACCAATCTCAGCAACTTAGTGAGTTTCATCAACCTAGTGATATCCTGTTTCAAAATTTAAAATGATCAAGTGCGATGGTGGATGCCTGTGATCCCAGTACTTTGGAAGCAGAGACAAGAGTGCAGGTTTGAAGCCTGCTTCAGGTACTTTGAGAGGCTCTCAGAAACCTAGTGAGATCTTGTTTCTAAATAAGAAATAAAATACAGTGGGTGGAGGGGAGTGCAACTTGGAGGTAGAATGCCTCCAGGTTCAATCCCCAGTACGACAAAACAAAACAAAAATACTAGGAATGTAACTCAGAGGAAGATGTCTCTGGGTTTAAGCCACAGTACCACAATGAAAAATAAATAAATAAATAAATAAATAAATAAATAAATAAATAAATAAATAAATAAATAGAAAGAAATAAGAAAGAGGAAGGAAGGAAGGAAGGAAGAGAGAGTTGGGCCTGGTGGTGTACACCTGTAATAGCAGTACTTGGGAGAATTAAAAAGGAGGATCAGTTTCAAGGCCAACCTTAGAAATTTATCAAGACCATCAGCAAACTAAAGAGACCTTGTTTCAAAATAAAAAATAAAAAGGTTGGAAGTACTGCTCAGTGTTTTCTTAGATATGACACCACATCCACATCTAGAAAAAAATTAGAAGAAGCCTAAATTTTCAATATTAAAAAATTTGTGCTACAAACATCAAGGAAGTCAAGTGGCAAACAACAAAATGGGAGAAAATATTTGTAAATAATACATCCATAATATAACTGACATACAGTACATACAAAGATCGTTTACAACTCAAATTCATAGATACAGATAACTAAATTTTTTTAAATAGGCGAATGATTAGTCATGATATTTTTTTCCAAATGAGATTTTCAAATATACTGTTCAATTCCTAGAACTGCAAAAAGGAAATTAACTTGGGAATGTATCAACATCTGATATGTCAGTCCTCAATATCCAGAAGGGTTCATCATGCTAAATAGAGAGTCAAGAAGCTAAAATGATTTAAAACTTACCTTCGGTGAGGCACATAGAGCTTTTATTTTTAGATATTTTCTCCCTCTGAGCAGTTGTATGTCTCTATGGGGAAACTTTGAAAAAAAACCTCCATCTGCGAGCATGCTGTGTTGTCTCCCATTTAAGTAATTATCTTCCTAAGTTTCCATTTCTTTGGCCATTAAAGAAGCATTACTTCCTTAACCATGTCTGTTTTACTGCCAAGCATAGTACTGTCCTTTTGTGACAATCAAATAAATACTAAGTTAAAGAAAAAGCTCTTTCTCTCAAACTACTAATACAGTATATCAGTCCTGAGAAAACTTGATTTAGAAAAAAGATAAAGAAAACTATATAGTTCTACAATGTCAAAATGGATATGGCTGCATATAGAGGGAAGATAAAAGATACGTGTGTAAAAGCAATTTTCTGGATAATGCAGAAACAATTAAATGGGTAAAGGGAAAAATAGATAATGCACTGAGAAGCAAACAAAATGGCTATTAGCTTGTTGTCTGGTGCTTGTCTTGATTGCTATCTAGGGAAATATAAATTTTAACAGGTTAAAAAGTACTTAATTGTTACAAAACTAATATTGTCCAACACAGGTAAAAATAAAATATGCAGTTTTAATAATTGCAAGGAGTGAAATAATATTGATTAAATCTTCAGATATACTTTTTTTACTCTAAATTCTCCTTTTAGGATCCATTTAACAAACAAAAGAACACTAATATTATCAGAATCAAGAGTATCTCAACATATATCCAGAATGTTTATTGTCAAAGCATTATTAAAAGTGGGAGTAGTTGAATGAGGATCAGTTTAGAAAAGATTAATAAAATTGTGATTTGGACATATTAAGCAATACAGATGCAATTATTTTAATAATGAGCTAAATATATACTTAACTATCAAATATTAGAACCCATTTATATCAAGGAAAACAAGCAAATATGACTGATAATGGTAATTCAAAGAAGATACATAAATATAATTAGGCAGAAAACAGAAAGGGCAGAAAGAAGTTCATAAAGTTGTTTGTTGAAGTCACCTACAGCCTCAGTGCTAAATTCAATGGCCAAATTGTATCTCTCATCATGCTTGTTTAATAAGCAGTATTTGATATAGATTCCATTCCTTCCTTATTGATCATCTTCTCTAGTAGTATCAGATGTCATATTTTTATTTTTCTCTTACCTCACCTGTTGTTCTTTCTCAATCTGTGTTGGTAATTCTTTCCTTTGTCCTCAATATTCTAGGCTGGAAAACCCCACAGGTCAATCCATGGTTCTTTACTAGTTTTATCTTTGTTAGTTATGACTTATATTTGGGCCACCCAATCCCCCTTCAAAGCTCATGTGTTGAAAGCCTGGTCTACAATACAGCAAGGTTCAGAGGTGCATCATGGCTAGAGGAGGCAGGTCAACATGGCTAGGAGGAGGGTGTCACCTTGAGGACTGTATCTATCCCCAGCCAGCATGAGCTGAGCAACTTTCCTACATCATGCCTTGGAGCATCTAAGCATGGATCTCTGATACCATGAACCAAATAAACCTTTGCTCCTTTAAGAAGTTCTTGTCAGGTATTTTAATCGCAGTGATGAAAAGCCAACAAATTTCATGTACTTGTCGATCTCATCTTATACACCATCTTTTAGATTAATTCCAAACTTTATATTCTTAGCCCTGACTTATGTTATGATTGCCATATTTATATATCCAGTTGCTATTTGACATCTTCTTTTAAATATTTACTCCAATTTCAATTCAAAAGCAAGCTATAGCTTTCTATCTTTTACCCCCAAATCTATTTTCTTGCTACTCCCCACAGCCATAAATTACAATGCTATCATTCTACTTTCTCAGACGTATGGCCTTGGAATTACTGAGTACAAAAAAAACTGCCAAGAAAGTCTATTGGCTTCATCATTGAACTGAATAAGAATTTGAGCAGTTCACACACAAACTTTCTACTGCTGTTTTTTTAATGGAAAAAGTTTAGCACTTTATTGAGTTTACTTCCTAAAGTAACTAATAGAAATTGTGATAGAAGAATAGAAATTTGAAAATCATGAGTAAACTTTTTGACTTAAATGTAATGAAACTACATTCAAAAATTTTTACCAATGGATATATTACATTTATCAAAATTGATTCAGTGCTATTAAATGATTTTTTAAATGAATATCAAAATTTTAATGTCAGGGCCATTTCCAATTGGACCTATTTATTATTTTTATGATACCAAGATAAATGAAGTTACCCCTTTTTCTCTAATAAATTTATATTTATACTTTTATTGGTACATTATAATCTCATATCATAATGCAGTTCATAGGAAAAATGAAATATTTGTACACAACATTTGGTGGGTTTCCCCAGGATCCCTCCACATTTCTCCCAGCCCCTTTGCCATACAAGATATTGATATTGGCATTGGTATTCTCACATAGATCCATAATTTCAATGGAAGTGTTTCATTAATTTTTTCTTCCTCCCTTCTACTCCAAAACCACCTCCCTTGCTCCACTGGAGTTTCTCTTTCATTAGGTAAAGTCTCTCGTGTTCCAATTATTCCCTAGCTTCCATATAGGAGAGAAAACATATAATCATTCATTTTCAGTAACTAGCTAATCTCACCTAACATAATATTTTCTAGGTCCATCCATTTTCCCGCAAATGACATAATTTTGTTCTTTATTGCTGAGCAGAATTCCATTGTGTGTATATTCCACAATTTTGTGATCTATTATCTATTGAAAGACACCTGGGTTGGCTCCATAATATGGCTACAATGAACTATGCTGCTATAAACATGGATATGCATATATTACTATATTATTATAATTTCAGTCCTTTTGGAAATATATCTAGTAGTAGTATAGCTGGATAATATGATGTATCCATTCCCAGTTTTCTGAGGAATCTCCACACTGATCTCTATAGTGACTGTACTAATTTGCAATCCCACAGTCTAGAAGAATTCCTGTTTCTCTACATCTTCACCAGCACTTATTTTTGTTTAACTTCTTTATGATTTCCATTCTATTTGGGGCTAGAAGGTGTGTCAGTGTAGTTTTAATTTGCATTTCCTTGATTGCTAATGATGTTTAACATTTTTCATGTGTTAGTTGTTTAATTGTATTTCTTCTTTTATAGTGTCTATTAAGTTCAATTTCCCCTTGATTGTAATATTAGTTGTTTTTTTTTACTGTTAAGTGTTTTAAGTACTTTTTATATTCTAGATATTAGTCCTGTATCAGAAGAATAGCTGATAAAGATCTCTCATTCTGTCGCTTCTCTCTTTAGACACTTGATGGTTTCCTTTGATGAGCAGAAACCTTTTAGTTCAATGCTATTCCATTTGTGAATTCTTGTTTTAATTTCCTGAACTTTGAGGATCTTATCGATGAAGTGTCCACCTGTGCAATTCCTATAATTAGACCTGTGCATTCCTATAATTTCAAAGTCTCTGGTCTAATTTTCAGGTCTTTGATCTATTTTGAGTTGATTTCTGTTCAGGGGGAGAGGTAGGTATTTAATTAAATTTTTATACAAATGGATAAACAGTTTTACCAACACCATGTGTTAAAAAGGCTTTCTTTTCTCCAACATATGTGTTTGGCACTTTTGTTGAAAATCAATTGGCTATGAATATGTGAACTTGTTTCAGTGCTTTCTATTCTTTTCCATTGGTCTATGTGTCTGTTTTTGTGCCAGTACCAAGCTGTTTTCATTACTATAGCTATGTGGTCTAATTTGAAGTCAGGTATTGTGATGACTCCTTATGGTTCTTGTTGCTAAGAATTTCTTTGTCTATTCTGGGTCTTTTGTTTCTCTATATAAAATTTAGGACAAATTTTACTATCTCTGAGAAGAATGACATTGGTATTTTAATAGGAGTTGAATTGACTATGTAGATATATTCTGCTTATCCAAGAGCAGGATAGAACTTTCCATCTTCTAAGATCTTCAACTTCTTTCTTTTCTTTCTTTCTTTCTTTTTTTTTTTTTGATAACTATCTCTTGGCTTAAAGTCTGATTTGTCAAATATGAAAGTTGCTACTCCTGCTTTTTTTCTATCTTCATTTGCATGAAATATCTTTTTACATTTTTCCGTTTTAGCCTATGGATATCTTCACCTGTACATGAATTTTCTTCAAAGCAGAATATGGGAGGATCATGTCCTTTAAGCCACATTGCCGGGATATGTCTTTTAGTTGAGGAATTTAAATATTTGACATTTAATGTTATAATTGAGAAATGATTTATGTTTCCTGTCATTTTGGGTTATATATTCTTTTTGATGTAGTGTTTTTTCTCCATCACTTAGTTACCCATCCCATGGACTCCACCCTTCTCTGGTTCTAGTATCTCTCTTTTGTTCTTCTTTATGTTTTATTTCTTGAAGTATTTTTTCTAGTGTTGGCTTGGTAGTCATGTATTCTTTAATTTCTACTTATCCTGGAAAGTTTTAATTTCACCAACAATTTTGAATGATATCTTTGCTGGATATAGCAGTCCTGGATTTCATGATTTTCATTGAGAAGTCTGCAGTGATTATTTATTTATTTTTACCCTGTAGGTCAGCTGTGTTTTGATCTTTATGCATTTAAAATTATTGGACCTCTATGTAAGTAATTTTAATTATTATATGGCATGGAGATGGTCTTTGATTATGTATAAATGCAGTGCTGAAAATCTCTTCTACATGGGTTTCCAACTCATTTTTTTTAAGTTTGGGAAACCTTCTGATATTATTTCTCTGAAGAGATTTCTAATGTCTTTTGTCTGTACTTCTAGGTTAAATGTCTATTATCCATATGTTAGGTAGTTTCATAGTATCCCATATTTCTTGAATGTTCTTGTCATGTTGTTGTATTATCTTCTCTATATTGTTCACATTTGAATGAGCTGTTTTCTATTTTCCATGTAGTCCAGTCTGCCAGAGTTGGTTTCTATGGAGGTCATTATATTATTTATTGTCTCCTTCATTTCTCTCAGATCTTCTTTTGGGTTCCTACTTACGGGCTCAATTTCATTATTCATATGTTCTTTCATTTCCTATCTGATATCATTTCTGAAGCTTTGATCTTACTGAAAATCAAAATTCTTAATTAACCTTCTGGCATTTTCTGAAGTTCAGTACCAGTGATCTTCCTTGCTGTTGACTTTTGAAAGCTTATTTTTTCCTCTTTAGCCTTCATTTTAATGTTTTCAGAATTCTCATATTTATAGTTCTCTTGTCTAGCCATCCTATGTTTATTTGTTATCCTTTTACAGTAAAGCCTATTCTGGGGATATATTTTTGCCTCGATGAATCTGTCTTATATAATCCTACTTTTAAGCTGGTCCCCCAGAACCCCTTTAACAGGATGTAGTTCTTAGTCAGTGCAGGCAAGCAGGTGTGTCTTACTGACTACAGACCTTTGTGCTCTTTGGGCAAAAACTCAGCAGAGCCAAATGCTATAATGATCCATTCAGATCCTGTGGCCTGTTCGCTGATTTTTAATGCCCCAAAGAAATCACTTGGGCTCTACATGTTGCAAACACTTGAAATAATGTAGGCCACTGGACTCCAGCATCTGTGATCACTGGGCCCAATCTCAGTACCGCCAGATATCATAACTTCTGCATTTGTGAGTTCCCTGGCTGAATTTTGATGACCCAGAAACACCACTGCTGATCTGATGGTTGCAATCTCCTTGAGCCAAGTGAGCCATTGGCCTGCATGCTAACCATGCACAAATTCTGCTCCCCAAAAGAGTGTTACATTCCCAGGCTACAGCATGATTTTGTGAGTCAAATTGTCTCCAGAGAACAGTTGCAATCATGTGAAATTATGATGGCCCCATGGCCTCTGTTCTCCTTGCTTTTAGATCCCGGATTCTGGTAGAATGAGATCTTCTGATCTGATCCTAGGGCTTGTGTGGCTCAGTTATTTTGCTGAGGAAGCACCTCTGCTGTTCTTGGCAGCTGGAATCATGTGAGATCTTGATGGCCAAGGGCTTTGATTCTTGTGGTTCCCAAACACAACTGGACAAGATTTTATAGCTTTCCACGGAATTGGCAGCCTGCACTAGTTGATCCAAAGGGGATTTATTGGGACCTGACATCAACTTTTGGAGTTTTCTCCTTATTTAAGGTGTGAATTACATCAGAAATTTATCTTTAAGTATGACCTCCCCTTCTATCAATTCTGGGGTCAGATTAAGGAATGTAACCATGGCTTCCTGAAGTCTTTCTAGGTAGCTTTTTTCAGGGATTCATTTGGGCCTTGATGTATGGCTGCCACTGTTTATAATTGAGAGTTTTACCTTAGCCTTTCTCAGTCCTTCCAGTATACAACATAACTAATAATTGTTGCCTGCCTCCTGGGCTACCTTTCCAAGGATGCTAAGGTTTGTCTAGAAGCAGCTATATGTCCCTCCAAGAGAAGTACTATAAAATGGTAAGTGATTCAAAGGCCTGTACATGTTGGTCAGGGTTGATCATGTAACTACCTAGGTCTTTCCTGATCTTATTAAGCTCAGCCAGTGGGAATAGTTTGTGGGTGATCTGGGGACAATATTCTCCTCCTCATACTGCAACAAGAGAAAATATTCCCATGAGTATCAGGAGAGGCTCCTTAGCTGCCATGACTCTTACAGTGCTGTCATTCTGCTTTGCTGAGGTCAATAGCTGGAATTCCATCTATGAAAGAGGGAGTGTACTTACCTAGAAGCCCAGCTGGGGGTGAGTCTGTGGACTTCATGAAAGTGACCTCATGGTCCACTGGGGATAATCTCTATAAACATGAGGCTTTGCCATTTTTGCCTCTGCCTCAATTCATTCCCTGCTTGTTGCACCACTAAGTGGATATACTTATGCCTTGCCTGTGCCTGTTAATCCACTTAAGAAAGAGTGATCCTATGCCTGTATTCCCCCCTCTCTTTCTCCTGGGAGAAATATATATATACATACATATCCTAAGTATTGTTGGTGCCCCTAATTTCTAAAACACTGTGATTCCCAAAATACTTGTGACAGCCACAGATGGATGGTAGCCACTAGGACCTCTCTGTTGTGATCTCCTGTCCTTTTCTTTCTCAAGATTACTCACATTTATGTCTGGCAGGGCCAAAGACCCAAGGTCTCTAACCGGGTGATTCTAGCTATGTGTGTGTGTGTGTGTGTGTGTGTGTGTGTGTGTGTGTGTGTATGTTTTAAGTATCCCTTCTTAGATGTGGGCAGAATGAACAGGCACTCACTGTGGGCCTCACAAGACAAAGATAGGTTTACCTAAAACCTCAGTGTAAATGGTGATACTGATTTAGTCTTGCATGCATGGCAATAGGCTGCAAGAACCTTAACCCCTGAAAGATATCATTTCCTGGTTGAATACTGGCCACCACTGAGCTGTAGTAAGCACAGAAGAGGTCCAGAGTCCCTTGTGGACTGCCCTACACTATTTATAGGAACGTTCCTCCTCTCCAGGAGGTCTGACCATAGCTATGCTGTGGTCAGGGTGACTCTGCATTCACAAACAGCCTCGTAGTGCCTGAACTTGTAGTCATCCACTAGGATAAAATCCTGCTCAAGGAAGGATACTAAACTTGCAGGTTACAGTGGTGTCAAGTTTCAGATAACTGTTGAAAAGAAGCCCTCTTTGATACCCACATTGGGTGCCAAGCTGTAATGGTTTGGGAAAAAATCCCATGGGTTCTTTTCCTCAGCCCATATAGAAATAATGATCCAGGACAAGTCATTGACAAGTTAAAGTAGGATTTTTTTAAAATTTCAAACACGGAGAGAGAGAGAGAGAGAGAGAGAGAGAGAGAGAGAGAGAGAGAGAGAGAAAGAGAGAGAGAGAGAGGTATACAATGTCTCCATTTGGAGAATGTGATGGAGCATCTGAACAGAACACTGTCACCCCCTCTGAGTCCATGGGTCCAATATTTACGACCTGTTTTCTTATCTTTACAAGGACAGCCATTCTGGTCTGATATCACAGGTGAGGGGATACATTGTGTCTTTTAACCCCCTTTAAGTTTGTCTTATCTCATTGCCATGCTTACCCAGCAGATCTCTGCCTGACTCAGCTTATCTTCCTTGCTATGGTAACAACCTCTTTGAAGGGCATTTGGCAGACTGGGCATAGAGTGAAATCATCTACTCTTAACTGGGTCAGAAAAATTACTGGATTTCCAAAATGGTGAAATAGATGTGCTGAGAATCTGTCTCCTCCTTCACAAAGAACCAAAATAATAGGTATTTGAGTAAATTTGGAGATGACTGGTCATAGGAAAACATTATAAATGAGCAGAATATATACTGTAGTATTATAAAATTAAGAGACCTGGCAAAAAATAGAAAGGCTCCTGGGGTTTATATTTAGATAATGTTTCCTTATCTTTACAAAGGTGGTTGATCTGGTCTGACATCACTAAGTTTAATCAGTGACTACATGAGGGGATACATGGAACTTCTCTGCCCCCCCCCCCTTAAGTCCTGGGGTCTATAATTTTCTAGGTCTTAGTGCCCATTCATCTTATCTCATTGCCATGCCAACCCAGCAGCTCTCTGCCTGACTCAGCTTATCTTCATTGCTATGGTAACAGCCTATTTGCTGGGCATGGAGCAGATTGAGCATAGTGTGGAATCATCTACTCTCTGAAACTTGATGCCTTGCTCTCATTCTGTATTAAAATCAACTCAGAATGAATCAGAACTTTAATGTTAGACATGGAACTCTAAAACCACTAGAAGAAAACAGAGGAAATGCTTCAGGACATTGATATAGACAGCTCAAAATCACAGGAAGCGAAAGTCTGTATTTATAGACTAATGAAATTACACCAAACTTAAATGTTTCTGCACAGCAAAGGGAACAATCAAAACAGTAAAAATAGCCTACAGAGTGAGAGAGAATCTTTGCCAACTATTCAACTCAAAGGGGTTTAATATTCAGAATATATAAGAAATTCAAAGAACTGAATAACTAAAAATGAATCCAATTAAAAGTTAGGAAAATGATCTGAATAGACATTTCTCAAAAGAAAAAATACAAAGGAACAATAAATTATGAAAAATGTGCTCAATATCTTTAGACATCAAGAAAATGCAAATGAGATATAATCTCACTCAACTTAGATTGGCTATTATAAAAAATATTAATATAACAATATATAAATGCAAGAATATGGAGAAAAAATGAAATTGAGTACTGTTGGTTAGAATTTAAATTCTGTAATTATGGTTAGCTTGTAATTCTGTAGCCCTGGAAGTAGTGGCACATTCCTGTAATCCCAATATTTGGGAGGGAAGAATAAAAGAGAGTCACCGGTTTGAAGCCATTCTCGGCCATATAGGTAGACTCTTAGCAACTTTGTAAGACCCTGTTTCCCCAAAAAAATTAGAAGGGCTAGAATGATAACTCTGAGGTAGAATGCTCCTGGTTCCAATCTCTGGTAATACACACACACACACACACACACACACACACACAGAATGTAAATTAGCATGGCCAATTTGGAGACTAAGTTTCATCAAAGAGTAAAAATAGGTATAATCTGTTATCCAGGTATATCATATGTGAATATATACCCAAAGGAAATGACATCCACATTAACAAGGAAATACCTGTATGTCCATGTTTATTATATCATTATTTATAACACATAAGGTTGAATTAGCCTAGGTGTCTATGAACAGATGAATAGATAAAGAAAATGTGGCATATATGCACTGTAGAGGATCATTTATTCATAAAGAAACATAAAATCTTGTCATTTGATCAAAATGAATTGAAATGAAGGACATTGTGTTAAGGGAAATTAACCAGACATATCAATAAAAGTACTGCCTATTTTCTCTCATAGATGTGTGAGAAATAATTACATCTTTTCTATCAAAGGAATAGTTTGACTTGGGCTCCATGTTGTAAAACTGTCATTGTGTAACTTTATATGTGCTTGTATTTTTGTAAAGATAGCATTTCCTGGAACTTGTGAGTACCAACTCTTCCCCAGCATCCCCTTCAGCCAATGGTATAAAAAATGTGAGGCTATGTTCCCATCAATAAGAGAACAGCACAGAAGCCCTGCGCTGAAAATAAAATTCTAGCAAGTTTCCTCCATGTTGTTCTTGAACAGGTACCTGACTTTGTAGGTGGCAGGATTCATTTCTGCAAAAAGTAAAATTTGCCATCCAAGCTGCTTTCAAATATATGTCTTTTTTTTTTTTTTTTTTTAAGGATGCCATAAAAAATTTACTTCAAACATTTGGTGGCCCATACAGGGATGAATATGTCTTCACCAGAGAGTTGTGGAGATTCCTTTCTGGAGAGATGCATCTTGCCTCCAAGTTGCTGTTGGTCCCAAGATAGAAAATACTGCCATTTCTTGGCCAACAATGGACCCCAAGTGGAAAGCAGAATGACAACATGGGAGAGGTGACCGTGCTTACTCCATGGCACAATCAGGTAAGGTCTGCATGCAGGCCAATGGAAAGAAAGTGTCACGGGAGGTGAACAAGTATTTCCTTGGTGGTCAGAATATCCTGGGGAAGTGGGTTGTTTGGAAATAATGGGGGCATCTGGAGGTGCCTAATGGACACAGACTCCATAGTTTAAGCCTTCCCCATGAAGGGCTAGGCCAAAGAGAAAAGCAGCATCTGAGTTCAAGAAACTCAGATCAGATGGGAATACAAACCCATATACTGGGATGGCAGATACAAGATACTTCTAGATAGAGGCTGGCTCTACTGGGAATATATATAAAGGTATCTAAAATTCACAATTAAGGACAAAATTCCTTCTGGTGGTCCCTTAGACCTAATGATACAATACTGGAGAGATAGGCATGCAAAATTATAATGTTTTAGCAAATTATAATTATCTTGTCCTCTATCTATGGGGATGCAATGTCTAGCAAATTAAAGCTGTAAGATATGTGTTTGAAGTATATCTATATCCAGAAATGGAGTGTCTATTGTCCACATGATACCAACATCAGCCTATATAAAAAAGAGTACTCATAAGTTAAAAAAAAAAAAAAAAAAGCAGGGAGATGATTAGAATTAAGGTAGTTAAAGATTTTTGCATGGGTAAAAAGAGGTCCAAAGCATGGACAGTTGGTAATCATGGTAGTAAGAGCAGTAATTTTAAAGTAAGGCACTCATATTTCCTTTCTACTGGGTTTTTCACCAAAATTTAACTTTTTTCTTACAGTTTACAGTTTGCCATCTTGGGCTTCACCTTAGTCTCCACGTGGTTGGGACTGGGTGGTGCCATCTTGGGATCTACCTTAGTCTTCACGTGGTTGGGACTTAGCTGTTTTATCTGGTTTATCCCTAATATAAGATAAAAAATAGAGACTTATTCTATAAGTGGGAAATAAAATGGGCAGAAATCTATATATTTAGTTTCCCCCCCAAGGAATATAATATGGTGATGTTTGATGCAGATCCGCCTCATAGTGACAGTAGCCACCTGAATTATTTTGTTTCAGTGTCATCCATGACTGGCAGTCTCTGTTCCATACATTCCCTACAGTATAGTCTTCAACATTTATTGAGAAATAAATAAATAAATAAATAAATAAATAAATAAATAAATAAATAAATAAATAAACAAACAAACGAAAGAGATGTTATTGAAAGTTAACAGATTTTTTTCAGGTTAGCCTATTAGGATTATATTGTCAGTTCCTATTTGATGTTTAAATTGCAATATTCATTGTTTTTAGGATTTTTATTGGTTAATATAAATGAGTTAAAAAGCTAATTGTGCCTATGAGGATGGATAAATTAGATAAAAATAAATATCAGAAGGTTAAGTCAGTTGCAGAGGTTTGGAGGAATTTAAAATATCTGTTAAAGATAATATTTTTTTCATAAATTGGTTAAAATTAAAAGAAATTATTTAAAGGGTTTTCTACAAATTGTACTTAATGTATTGATTTTATGTTTAAAACAATTAAGGTTTTTCTGCTCTTGAAAACAAAAATTAGCCTAAGATTTTTTTTTTCCATTTCAGTAAGGTAATTTTGTATGTTATTTATATTTAAAACAATATGGTTTTGTGCTCTTAATATTTACCAAGAATTAGCTTAAATGTTGTGTTTCAGAAAGATAATCTTTTTTTTTTTTTTTTAATTTGGTACAGGTGGCTGAACCCAGGGGCATTCTACCTCCAAGCTACACCCCTTCTCCTATTTTTTATTCTTTATTTTAAAATAGGTTCTCACTATGTTGTGGATGGCCTCACTAAGTAGCTGAGGCTGGCCACAAACATGATCCTCCAGTCTCAGCCTCCCAAGTACTGGGATTACAAGCGTGCACCACTACACCCAGCAGCAATATAATCTTTTAAGTTTACTGTTTTTGATTACCTAGCAAGCTGAATGTTAGAAGAATCAGGGTTTATAACTTTGACATACTGCATTTTATATTATATATCTGAAAGCTAAATATACTATATATCTAGGTTCAGCTAAATGTTTTATAAAAAGCTTATAAACTTAAAAAGTATATGAATTTTATATACATGCAAGCTAACCAATGAGTGAACTCTTTATTCAATGTGCATTGTATTGTACCTTAAGTTACTAAAACTTTTGTCATCTGTTTAGTATAATTCAAATATCTGTCATTAAGACCTGGTTTACATCTGCTGGCCTCAATCAAGTAAATGTCATATTATTGTATAGGAGATACAATCATCTATCAGGTAATAAGCTTATTTCTGATTAATACTGTCCTCTAAACTTATAGAAAAATCTAGAGCTATTCTCTGATTCTTATCAATGCTGCTAATCTAAATAGACGTGTAGTTAGAGTTATCTTACTGAACCACAAATTCTGAACTTTACTACATGTCTAAATTTTACTCCAATGTTTAAGTTAATATATGTTAACTTCTGTGTAACTATAGTGTTAACTATTACTGATGACTTTATAAGTTAAATGTATTTCTGTTTCCTGAGTATCTTCTAAAATGGAAAGCTTAAGAAAACACTTTACCAATCTGATGTCCTCTAATAAAAAATTGTTAATAGTAATATCTACATACTTTTAAAGTATGTATTTGTGTTCCTAAATTGTATTATGGTCATCATCAAGTAAAGATAATTAGAAGTGATAAAACACTTGTCATTCCAAATCATGCCACTTTGATTAAAGATTAGGTACTATTAATAATAATAACATATAAAGCCAAATTTAAATGGTGATTTGTTTATGTCAAATTCAAATGGAGATCTTTTTGTGTCATCAAATATTGTCAAACTATTATACAAACAGGATTTGTTTTGTCCCTATTACTTTTGTTTTATATATTCCTGATATACATATTTATATGGAATGCTAAGCTTCCAGGTTTGGGGTAGCCCTTATTTAGCCCAATTAACTGTAAATGTGAAGCTACCTTAAGTATAAAGTTACTACATATGAAGTCCTATATCTCTGCCCAGAACCAAACTGGATGATAAAGCATAATAATTCAAAGCATGTCCCTTGCTCTAGTTGGGGAAAGTCCTGGGGACCACCCCATGTGGACAGGACAGCCCCACCATATAGTGCTCCTACAGTTTCAAGGGGGTTAAAAATAATAACCAGGCCTGGGGGGTTGTCCTTTGACAATTGTGCTAACTTATAGTATAATCTATTCTCACTAACTTGCAAGCCAGGAAAGTCAGCCCTTTCCATTAGACACTGGTCTGGCCTCCAGCAGATATGTCAGGAAGTAATCCCATGGAGAGGTTTGGTATTAGACTAGTTAATAATTCAACCTCAGCTGCTAATGTCACTCCCTCAACCTAGGCCACTATAGTAGAAATAAAATATTTACACCAGATGATAGAAGACAGGATATGGGGAAACAAATGCTTGGTTGAGATGGACTAGAAATTCTGCTAGCACCTCAAACAAAAGTGACTTTTCCACCTATGCAGCTACACCTCAAGTGGTCCCATTTCCATTTAGATGGACCTCAGACCTAATGGTCATGAGATGCATGATAGCCCTCTTCCAGGATAATCTACCTTGGGGCAAAGAGTCTTGTAAGACCCTATTTCTCCTGTTCCCAGTGGCTCAGGGTCCAAAGTAAAAGCCCCCCAAAATTGTAAAGCCTCCAGTCTCAAATACTAACAATACCTCATGCCTCTCAAGGTGGGAGAGACAGTCAATATTTTGGGGCAATGTTTCTGGCTGTAGTGAATACTGGTCTTTTGAGGAGCTAGATAACCAGTCTGCATTTGCAATTACCCAGGCAAATGTCTGGTGGTAATGTGGAGGATCATTACTTGAGAGTTTACTGGTCAATTGGAGTGAAATTTGCACTGTAGTAAATTGGCAATCTCTTTCATCCTGGCATTTCAGATCCTCACATGTATGTTGATTCAAACAGGATTTCAAAAAGTGGTCCCAATGAATTTAAGACTACACACTAGGTTGCTACTTGCTTTATACCAATATTATTTTGGTGACCCACTACTAATAAAAAGGTAGATTGGATGAACTATATATATTAAAATCAACAGAGAGTTGTCAACCACACCCTAGATGCCATACAGGAAATAGTTAAACCATTAGGTACCACTAACAAAATAATCTGGGAGGTAGACTAGCCTCAGATATGATCTTAGGAAAAAAAAGAGGAAAAAAAGGACCAATGTTACACCTGGATCACAAACGATACAGCACCAGATGGTACTATAACTGAAGTCCTGCAGAGTTTGTCAGGACTAGTAGCTGAGCTAGCAAAAAGTTCAAGGGTACATAGGATAGATGACCCTTTCCTCAGCCAAATGAAACAATGGTTTAGAAAGTAAGGAGAAAAAGCAACCCCAGCCATAATATTTCTCATAGTATTTAAAATGATTATTCCAGTAGAATTCGGGATAATTCTCTATGTTAAGGTCCTACTCTCAAAACAAATAGACAGTTCTAACCAAGCAATCCTCCATAAATTACCAAAATAATCTCTTGTCAAATACCTTCGAGAACAAGAGTCACCATATGTTAATAAAGTTTGAAGAAAAGAGTAATAATATATAATAAAAGGGGAAATTGTGAGAAATAATTATATCTTTTCTATCAAAGAAATAGTTTGACTTTGGCTTCATGTTATAAAACTGCCATTGTGAAACTTTATATGTCCTTGTATTTATGTAAAGATAACATTTTCTGGAAATTGTGAGTGCCAACACCTCCCCTGGCATTCCCTTCAGCCAACAGTGTAAAGGTTGTGAGGCTATGTTCCCACAAATAGGAGTACAGCCCAGAAGCCCCCACTGAAAATAAAATACCCAGCAAGTTTCTTCCATCTTGTTCTTGCACACCTGACCTTAGGGATAGCAAGGTCTCTTTCTGCAAAAAGTAAAATTTGTCTTGCCAAGCTGCTTTCAAATACTGGAGATTGAACTAGGGGCATTCTACCTCCAAGCTACACCACTAGTTCTTTTTTTTTTTTTTTTTTTTTTTTTTTTTTTTTTTTTTTTTTTTTTTTTTTTTTTTTTTTTTTTTTTATTCTTCATTTTGAATTGGGATCTCACTAAATTGCAGAGGCTGGTCATGAACCTGGATCCTCCTGTCTCAGCCTCCCAAGTACTGGGATTACAAGCATGTGCCACCATGCCCAGCTTCCAAGAGTCAATTCTAATTGGTTCTTTTCATTTATTACCTCATTTTGTGTGTGTGTGTGTGTGTGTGTGTGTGTGTGTGTGTGTGTGTTTGTTACCAAGGATTGAACATAAGGGCAATCTACCCCCAATCTACATTCTAGTCTTTTTTATTTTTTGTTTTGAAATAAGGTCTTGCTAAGTGGCTGAGGTTCTCACTAAGTTGCTGAGTCTGGTCTCAAACCTGTGATTTTCCCATGTCAGCCTCCAGGGTAACAGAATTACAGGCATTCATCACTATCTCCAGCTTCACAGCTATCTTTTATGGCGGATATTTTATGTTCTGATCAAAAAGTTAAATTATATTCTATATTTAACTTGGTTTATAATATGGACATGTTCTAAGTCTGAACATGTATTTCTCTAAAGTGTGAATAAGAAGCCAAACAGTAAAAATTAATCCATGATTTATTTACTAGATAAGTTGCCATGATTAGTAGAAAATATGAGATTAATTGTGAGCAGAAACCTGAAATTAAGCACAGGAATTTTATAGTCTGCAGGGCCCCGTTTCAGGGCCAACCTCAGGGGTCTCCAGGAAAGCTCCTTTTCCCCAGCCGAACTAGGGGGTCCCTGCCAGTTCCCAGGGGGTGGGGGTGGTGGAACACCAACAACACCAGGCAGGAGACAAACTCCTGGTACAATCTCATTTATTGAAAAAGCAACCCTCAGGAAGATCAATACATGGAATTGTATTAAACTGAAGAGTTTTTGTGCAGCAAAGGAAACTATCAAGAACCTAAAAAGAAAGCCTACAGAGTGGGAGAAGATTTTTGCCAGTTACTCTTTGGATAGAGGTCTAATATATAGGATATACAAAGAACACAAGAAAATCACAACTAAGAAAGCAAATAACCCAATCAAAAAATGGGCAAAGGATCTAAATAGACACTTCACAAAAGAAGAAATACAAATGGCCAATAAATATATGAGGAAATGTTCCACATCATTAGCAATCAGAGAGATGCAAGTCAAAACTACCTTGAGATTTCACCTAACTCCAATGAGAATGGCAATGATAAAACACACAGACAACAATAACTGCTGGCGAGGATGTGGAGAAGTGGGAACCCTAATACATTGTTGGTGGGATTGCAAACTAGTGCAACCACTTTGGAAAACAGTATGAAGGATCCTCAGATGTATGGGAATGAACCTACCATATGATCCAGCAATACTACTTCTGGGTATCTACCCAAAAGAATGGAAACCAAACTATCAGACCAATGCATGTTTATCTATGTTTATAGCTGCACAATTCACAATAGCAAACTATGGAACCAGCCAAGATGTCCAACCACAGATGAATGGATTACAAAACTATGGGATATGTACACAATGGAATTTTACTCAGCCATAAAGAAGAACAAAATCATGTTCTTTGCAGGGAAATGGATGCAACTGGAAAACATTATGTTAAGTGAGATTAGCCAGTCACAAAGAGTAAAGAAGCATATGTTCTCCCTGATATGTGATGCTAGGGAGATGATGGGGCATAGAGGGTCTCCGGATGATAAAGGAGAGACCCTCGGAAGCAAAGAAGTTGATTTACCCGAAGGGGTTGGATGGGGGGGGCACACTAATGTATACCAAGGTTACTCACTAAACTGAACTTGAGAGGGAGGGAGGGCGAGGGAGCGGGGTGGGAACTTGGGGAAAGGGTCAAATGAGAATTGTGAGCACATATATCGTTATCAATTTGTACCTAACAAATATGTATGCTGACAATATATGAATAAAAATAAAAAAATTTTAAAAAAAGAAGAAAAAGCAGGAATGCTTTTTGTAGATAGGAGCAAGAAAGAGGAACTTGGGGTCCCAGCCAATCAGGGCACTGATCATGCGTTTAAATCAAAACGGGTAGCCTGCACTTTTCATGAGTTTGAGTTAGGCATGTGCAAAAGTTTGGCTCCATGGATGAGAGCTCTCTCCTCGATTTAAAGGGCCCATGTCCCTTTGTTTGTGTGAGCTTAATTAAGGAGCTGATGTCCCTTTGTGTGAGCTTTCCCTATAATAGTCCTTCTTGTAGAAAATATAAATTCGTTATTAATGGCCAATCATAGAAATTACAATGTACTGAATTTAGTTGAAAATTTTATAACAAGTAATGATACATTTATTATCATTATAAATATAGCCTATTTTTGGCTTTAACTTCCACAATGGATTACTCCAATGTAATATATGAAGAACTAGAAGACATATGTAAGAATCTGAAATATATTTACAATCAATATAAAAGGCAGATTACAAACACTTTAAAGCATTGATTCTGTACCCAAATTCTTAAAAAGTTCATGAAGATGTTTTTTATTCTCACCTTATTCTTTTTTTGTTTTTCTAAAAGTATCTCTATTTTTCCCTCTTTTAGTCACATAGTCTTTATTGGTATATAAGTAGGTAACCAAAAGTCCTTCTTTAAAGTGTGTAATTCAATGTTTTTAGTATATTCACGAACTTGTGAAAAGCCTACTTCTATTTAACAACCTATAATTTTCACAATTCTGTATTCATTAGCAGCCATTCTTCCTTCGCTTCCCTCTAGGACTCCACAGCCTCTAATCCACTTTCGTTTCTGTTTCTGTCCATTATATGGTTCTTAAGAATAGTGTTGCTGTAAGTATTGATGTATGTATTTTCTGTGGACATATGCTTTCAATTCTCTTTGGTATTATCTATAAAGATAATATTTATGTTTGCTAATGGAAAGCTCTTAAGCTCTATATCCAATGATAGAAACTATTATTGACTAAATTTCCATACATTTATGTGTTGAAACAGCCCCAGTGTGGCCGCATGTGGAGATGGTGCCCTCTGGAGAAGTGATTAAAGTTAGGTGACTTCTTGAGGGTGGGCCCTGATTAAATAGGATTAACGCCTTAATTAAAAGAAGCATCATTTGTTATATTGTCTCTTTACACACAATCACACACACACACACACACACACACACACACACACACACACACAGAGTGGGGAAAGGCCATGTCAAAGCATAGTGAGAAGATGGTTTTCTGTAGGCAGAGAGCCTTCACTACAAACTCAATTGTCTAGAATCTTGATCTTGCAACCTAGCCTCCAGGATGGTGAGAAAATAAATTTCTGTTATTTAATCTTGAGTATACTTTCCATTTCTATAACAAAGTATTTGAGGTTGGGTAATGCATAAAGAAAAGGGCATATTGCCGGGCGTGGTGGCGCACGCTTGTAATCCCAGCATTGGGGAGGCTGAGACCGGAGGATCTGGGTTCGCGGCCAGCCTCAGCTACCTAGTGAGGCACTCGGCAACTTAGTGAGACTCGGTTTCAAAATAAAGAATAAAAAATAGGGCTGGGAGTTTAGCTCGGAGGTAGAATGCCCCTGAGTTCAATCCCCAGTACCACAAAAAAAAAAAAAAAAAAAAAAAGAAAAGGGCATATTTAGCTCACTGTGTTATAGATTCAAGGGTGGGGCTCTGGCATTGGCTTGACTCTGGTCAGGACCTCATGGCAGGTAGCATCATGGAGGGATCATGTGCTAGAAGAACAGATCCCATAGCAAAACAGGAAGCCAGAAACTAAAAAAGGACCATTCTTGTTATAACTCCTCTCACAAGAACTAACCAGGGTGCCACACAAACTACTTTAATGACTTCAGAGGACTATGCCAGCAAAAACCTAATGACCTTGCGCTAGGCTGCAGCTCTTAAAGGCTCCATGGCTTATTAACATTGAAGAACCTAGAATTAAGCTTCTGACACACAAACCTTTTGGAGGATATGCTCAAATCATATCCAAATCATAGCAGCCACCCAGCCTGTGGTATTTTTTTTTTTTTTTTTTTTACGTAGCCCAAACACAGAAGACTAAGAAGAGGCATTATACTTTGATACTGCCAGAAAACTAAATTCTATTCACCTAGCTGGTTTTTGGAAAAATTATCAACCCTCTTTATGTGATCTCAAGGGTTTTCTATTATTTTTTATTTGTACATTGTAATCGTATATCTTTTTTAGGTACAAGCTGGTAAAGGCATACATGCACACATTTCTCATTTAATCCTTCCCCAGTTCCAGCTCCACTCCCTCGGCCTCCTTCTTTCTCAAGTTCAGTTTAGTGATGGACTTTGCTATGTTTGTGAAAGTACATCATGTGCATTAGGGTGTTTCCCTTCTGCCATCACCTTCAGTTAAGTCATCTTCTTTGTTCATCTAAGGTTTCTCCTTCTTCATCTAGAGTCCGTCTTATGTCCCACTTTCTCCCTAGCTTCCGCATATTAGGGAGAGCATATGATTGTTTACTTTTTGTAACTCGTTAATCTCACTTAGAATAACGTTTTCCAGTTCCATCCATTTCCCTGCAAATGACATGACTTTGTTCTTCTTCATGGCTGAGTAAAAGTCCATGATCTCAAGGTTGTATGAAGAAAAAAACATTTTCCTCATAAAATTATAAGTTGTTTCTTAATTTTCAGTACACTAAATTAGACTTACTGTATACAATACAATTTGATATTTCATGAGATTTTAAAGCTGGATAAGTCTTTGGAAATTTTCTCAATAAATCTCATGACTTTACAGAAGAGAGGTGAAATCCTTGCGAGAAGTGTCTGTAATGTTTCACATGGCCTAGATAGTGCAAACACATAGCTAGACTATGGTTCCCAGCATTTCTTCTGTACTAGATATCATTGGCTTTTGTCAAGGAGAGCCTTTCAATTCCCTCAGCTAGTTAGGATGTCTTCTGTGTCATTGTTCCTTGCAATGTTTACTCCCTTCACCATTACCTTCCCCCTGCCATTACTATTATCTTCTTTTCTATTCTTGTTGTCCCACATTAGGATAACTGTGCTGTCTTGATCATTCCTCTCTCTTGTCTGTTGTTTCATCACTACAATATGCCACTATGCACATGCACACATGTGTACACATTTTACATTCTTAAAGCTTCATATTCACTGTTAGTGCATTACTTAGAAACCTTCAGAGCTACCTAAGTGTTTACAACTTATAAACTCTTTAGCCTGATAGCCTAGGCCCCCCCATGACTAATCTTAAACATGGCACATTCACATGTGTTTCCTTATCCTTTTTGCCATTATGTAGTCTTGTATTCCCATTGCTCAGGAGTTCTCAACTAGGGACAGTTTCCCCTCCTCTCCACAGAGACACTGGCAATAACTGGAGACAGTTTTAGTGATCACTACAGAAGAATGTGCCAAGGGCATCTAGGAGGTAGAGAAGAAAAAAATGTAGCTAAATATCCCACAATACTCAGCGTGGCCACACAATAAAAGTAATCTTATTAATAGTTAACAATAATTACTTTTAATAGTGGCAAGGTTAAGAAACTTTGCAAAAGCTTAAATGCAAGCATGCTGTTGTTGTTGTTGTTGGTGGTGGTGGTGGTGTGTGTGTGTGTGTGTGTGTGTGTGTGTGAATGACCCTTTCCTCTTTGCTCTATATGTTACCTGTTTTTCACTGTTGAGCAGAAGTTCCTTATGGTATTCATTTAAAAACACCAGACCATTGAGATCTTTCTATCTTTTGTATCCTGTAACCACACATATTTTTGTTGTATTCATTTGGCACTGATCCCATATTATGTTGATGTATAAAAATCAAACTTTTACACATATAACATGTATTTTCCAAATATATCCCAAACAATTTTAATAGTCACACATTTTTAATGTCTGTATTTTATGTATATTCTGAAGACTTCATTCTAATAGGAATGTGTGTAATTCTAACATACTTCTAGTAATTAGAGTCATTCACATACTACTATTAATGATGGAAATGAATTATTTTATTTATTTATTTATTTTTATTTTTTTATTTATTTATTTTTTTTGCGGCACTAGGGATTGAACTCAGGGGCGTTCTACCTCCGAGCTATACCCCCAGCCCTATTTTTTTATTCTTTTTATTTTGAAACCGAGTCTCACTAAGTTGCAGAATGCCTCACTAGGTAGCTGAGGCTGGCTGCGAACCCGGATCCTCCGGTCTCAGCCTCCCCAATGCTGGGATTACAAGCGTGCGCCACCACGCCCGGCTGAAATGAATTATTTTAAAGGAGTAGAATTTAAAATTTAAAAAAGCTTTTTTTGTTAATACATTTGAAAATTGGCTTGAGTGCTGAGTATGCTTTAATCATACAATTGTTTGTACATGATTCTTAGTTTGTAGGGTAAAGGAATATTTTTTTCTCTTCAATTTTAAAAGAATAGTCTATTTTTAAACTGTATCTGGTTTCTCTATTCTTTCTATAAACCTTACTCTTGTAGCATTTAAAATTAGCTTTAGTGTTACCTATAAATTTTACCCTGAACAATTTCACCAGTCCTTTCTCCTTATTTAAGTATTGCCTCTGACAATGAAAGGCTTCTAAGGAAGAAAGTGAATAATGATGGCACTTTTCATTTACATTTTAAAGGCAGGGTGGCTCTTCCTGAAAGTCCATTCAGTAAAAATTTACATTATGGAAAATGAGGAATAAACCACTGCTTTTCTGCATCATGAAATCCATGTACTGTTTTATGCAGTTGTAAAATACATGACTGCTTCCCATAATGCACATGGATGACAGGCAAATCTACACACAACCCTGCTGAATGCCAAGTGTTAAGCAGCCCATTCACACAAGGACTGGGAAAAGGAAACAAATCTTTTGAGTTTTTGTTCTGCAGAGATGTATCTGTCCTGTGTGCTCTAACAGAATCCTACTCTGAGAATGAAAATGAACCTTCTAGAGGGCTGCTGATTGTTAAGAGGTACATTCACTTTATTAACACCATTTCTTCTGCCTCTTGCTTAATTCAAAGGGAAAAAAATGATTATTTCAAAGTCTGAGCAGAACCTATTGATCTCCATTAATTAGCTTAAAGAAAAAGGTCTATGTCTCTGAAATATGAAAACAATTGTCAAATTTTACCATTTGGAAAAAGATACATTGAAAATTTTCTCCCCGGTGGTAAAATCAGATGCATATAGATAGCATTGGATTGTTTGTTTAAAACAAGCAAACAATCAAAAAACAAAACAAGATGAAAAATCATGAGGTTTCAAAGTCATACACAGAACTTTTTTCAACTCATTAGCATGTAAAAGTTTTCAGATGTTATTTTCTTCACTTGATGTTGGAGTGTCTCATTGCACACATGGAGATGCTCATTGCATGATCTGGAAAACCTAGATGTCTTAGCTGGTTAATTGAAGTTATCAACCTCAGTCCAAAATTATAATGTAATCTCATGTGCATGTTACAGATACTTTAATTCCCAAGCTGTGAAAACCATAAACACGCTAATTCTCTCTGACTCTTCCTAGTCCTTCTCCCATACTCCATTGTAGCTGATGGTATTCAGCTCACCCAGACCTCACAAATCACATGAAACATGCAATCGGAATTTTAAAGTGAAATACTAAGCAGTCCTTTCTTGACTAATCTTAACTCCTATAACCCTCTACATTATTCTCTTTGAGGTTATATATATATACATATTATTATTCTCTTTGAGGTTATATATATACATATTATTTTACCTAATTATAGGTGAGGTTTTATTTATTTTTAATTAATTGATTAATTTTGTGGTACTGGGAATTGAAACCATGAGTGCTCTACTACTGAAGTACATTAACAGTGCCCCCTTCCTTTTAAATTTTGACACAGGGTTTTGCTAACTTCCTTATGCTGTCCTTGAATTTGTGATCTTCCTGTCTCATTCTTCCGAGTCACTGGGATCGCACGTGTATACTTCCACACGTGGCACAATAAAGTTTTAAACAGAACATAAAAAGTCAATATTAAAGCATTACTTTTTAAATGTTATTTCCTTTAAATGTCATTGTACTATTGTTCCCTAATTCAGATGTTTGTGTGCCTTTGTACTTATTTTCTGAATTTGTTTTGAAATTTCATTTGTTTCTGCTAGTAAAGACTGACCTAGGTACCTAACAAATATTTTCTCACTTAAAACACTACTATTTCTGTTTTACCGAAGGTGAACTGAGGCAGAAATTGGCCAAGTTTCTATCAAAGTCAATAGATGATGTATTTTAGGATTTCAAGCAGGCAATTTTGTGACAAACAAGTTAATTTTTTTCAATGGTACTGGCATGTTAAAACACTGCAATGCCTTTAAACATGGTCATACCATATATATTCCTTTTTTCCCCAAAAATATACCATTGGGAAAAAATATATTTTTTTGAAAATTTCTTTATTTTCTTCTAGTTTGTTTAGATTCAAGTGCTACATGCTAATCAACAGTATTATAAGAAATGAAAATAATAAAAATAATTTAACCTGGTGACATATTTTGAATGGCTGGTAGTAGATAACAAAGGTGTAGGTATTATGCCTATCATGTGCATGTGTGCTTGCAGGAGTGCTTGTGTGTAGTACAGAAGATTGAACCCAGGAGTGTGCTTCCTCTGAGCTACATTCCCCAGCCATTTTTATTTTTATTTTGAAACAGGCTTTCACTAAGTTGCTGAGGGCCTAGCTAAGTTGCTGAGGTTGGCCACAAATCTGCAATCCTCCTGTCTCATCCTCCCAGGAACTGAGTTTACAGGAGTGCACCACCATGCCTGGTGCTGATAATATTTAAAGTATTTTACTGTGAACAAAAAAGCCTGTTTGGAGTCTATGAAAGTACTGGGAAAATCACTGGTTTCTTTCTAAGACAAGCTATTAAAGTTCAAATATTTAGTATCTGACTTCTGCAGACATGCCTTTCATTTTGCTGTCATTTAGAAAACAGGTTAAGAAGGTATCTTAGTGTTGAGAAGTAGATTTTAAAATAATATTTCAGAAATCAAAAGGTAATCACTACATCTGAAGCATATAAGCCATTTCTTCAAACTGGAATGACTTATATTCTCCTCAATGTCAAAATTCAATCCTGCAAATCTTTATATTTTTGTTTTATATTCCTTTACCTCTAATACATATCCTCAGATCAATACTGTCAAAGTATAAGCAAAATAAATACAAACTTTATCATTCATCTGTATATAAAGTAAAAAGTCTCAAGTCCGTTTGGTAAGGGCAGAAATCTTATATGCCATGTCCTGTGATCTATCCTTGTCAACAACATCTAAGCTCCTTTCAAACAAGAATCTAGACCGTATTCCCTTTAAAATTTAACCCAGGAATGTGATATAGCACTTTATGTATACCCATTGTGCTTGGAAGAGGAAACGTGGCTTCCATATTAAAACATTGGAGGAAAATCTCAAGTCCTTAAATATTCCTCATCTCCATTTTCTCATCTAGTAAATTTAGGTGAGCTGAGCATGGTGGCACAGGCTTGTAATCTCAGTACTTGGGAGGCTGAGATTGGAGGATCTGGGTTAGCGGCCAGCCTTATCTACTTAGTGAGGACCTCTGCAGTTTCAAAATAAAGAATTAAAAATAGGGCTGAGGATGTAGCTCAGAGGTAGAATGCCCCTGGACCAATCTCCAGGACCTCAAAAATAAATAAATAAATAAATAAATAAATAAATAAATAAATAAATAAATTTTTGTGAATTACAATATTGTTTACTACCCAAATATTGATCTTGTATCTCTTTAAATAGAAATTGAAATTTACATTATTGAAATTAAGCTCAAGCTTAAAAAATCATACACATACAATCCTTGTTGCAGTATGTTAACCAAAATTCCTCTAATTTCTGCTGATGTTCATTTTAAGGTAAAACTGATTTGGGAATTTGAAAACATTAAATGTGAGATAAATGTGTATTATAACAAGTATAATATCTGTCTTTCTGTGCATAATTAGTGCACAGTATATTGATTAACATCTACTCTCTCTATATTTATACACATATGTATCAACTAAATATGTATCGAACTATATATGACACACAAAGTTAAAAGTATTACCAATTAATATTATAAACAAATTTTATGGTGTTCATGTCTTTTATTATTATATTAGTTGAAATTTAAAAATAAATTTACTTAATATTATGAGTTATTCAATATAAGATAAATGAACAGAAAAATTATCATAAATGCGAAATTTAAAAGTAAGTTTTTCACCTCTCAGAAACCTACTTGTGAAATTGAAACAAGTATTGCTTTTCTAAGAACAATAAAATGTAGTCAGTAAAAATATTTAAATATCTATGGTCACTTGTAAGGAGCTAACATTGTGTTTTTCTAATCACTTCAATAAATTACAAATACATTTTATTTTTGAAATCCCATGCAACATTTCAAAATAGGACATCAATATTTATTATCTATTTTCTATATTTGGATAATGTGACTTAGCTTTATGAAATATATATTTTTGATTAAAATTTTTTCTTTATTGAAAAATAATTTTTCATAAAATCTAAAAATTATATATCTTTCTAGGGTTTCTACTATAACTTCAAGTTATTGCCTGACAATCATCTTTGAAATAAAAGTCCTTAATTTTTAAGTAGGTTAAGGTTTTTTTATAGAAAAATTGAGCAAAGAGTACAGAATTTCTATCTACCTAATACTCCCCTTAATTTCTCCATTTAATAAAACCGTGCATTTGTATGGTTTCGTTACAACTAATTAATCAATATTTATACATTATCATGGATTAAATTCATAGCTTACATGGAGTTCACTCATTGTGTGATATAATCCAAGCATTTTGGTAACTGGATAATGATGTATATTACTATTATAGTATCATACAAAATAGTTTCACTGACCTAAAAATGCCTGTGCTTCATTTATTCATCCTTCTTTCCCTTGAACCACTGATCCCCTATTGTCTTCATAGTTTTGCTTTTGTTAGAATGTAATAATGTAGGACTCTTATAATGAGTAAGCTTTTAAGATTGGCTTCCTTCACTTACAATATATATTTAAAGCTCTTCCATACCTTTGGGGGACTTAATTACGTGTTTCTTTTTGTCATTGAATAATACTGTAGCATTCAGATGTACTGTATGTTGTTTATCCTCTCACTTATCGGAAGGTACCTTATTTACTTCCAAGTTTTGACAATGACATCTAAAATTATAGAACTCTTTTATGGTTTAGATATGATACCGCCAAAAGCCCATAAGCTAAACGATGTGGCAATTGAAACTTACATTATTGTATTGTGTTGTGGGGGCTGTGATCTCATGAATGAATTAATCCAATTGATGAATTAATAATTTGCTAGGTGGTAACTGGGCGTGGTGGCGTACTCTTGTAATCTCAGCATTTGGGAAGCTGAGACCTGAGGATCCGGGTTCGAGGCCATCCTAAAATACCTAGTGAGGCACTCTGCAACTTAGTAAGACCCTGTTTCAAAATAAAGAATAAAAAATAGGACTGGGGGTATAGCTTGGAGGTAGAATGCCCCTGAGTTCAATTCCCAGTACCCCCACCCACACACACACACACACACAAATAATAATTTGCTAGGTGGTAAGTGTGAGCAGGTTGGGTATGGCTATAGGAAGTAGGTCACCTGGAGGGGGTGGGGTATGGCCTTGCTCTGGTCCCTTCCCCCCACCCCCTGTTTTCTGATTGCCATGAGTTGAGTGGCTTTTCTCTACCATGCCCTAGCACCATGATGTTTGTATCTTGGAGCCAGGGGGCCACGGTCTGAAATGGTCTGAAACTGTGAACCAAATAGACCTTTTCTCCGCTAAGTTGTCTTTGTCAGGTATTTTGGTCAAATGACAAAAAGTTGACTGATTTAATATTCATGGATAAGTTTTTGTGTGTGTGTTGATGTTGTTTTTTAACTCGTTTGTGTAAAAACAAAGGAACATCCATGCTGTGTTATATAACAGTAGGTTTAGGTTTATAAAAAATCCACAAGACTGATTTCAGAATGGGTGTATATTTTGCATTCCCACCAGTAGGTATCAATATTCAATCCTTCACATTCTCACCAGCTTTTACTATTGAAACTCCATTTCCTACCCTTCCTTCACCTATCTCTTTTCATTCATTATGTTATCTCCAGGCATTTCTAAATATTTGATTTTAAAATCCCTATTCTTTATTCCACATTGTACTTGTTACCTTTTAAATTCAAGGAATGTTTTTTTTTTTAATTTAAAATTTGGTCTTAAGATATTATTTCTCTAGAAAGTATATATATATATATGTGTGTGTGTGTGTGTGTGTGTGTGTGTGTGTGTATACAAAATCTCAGAGCCAGCTTGATCATTTAATGACTGAATAGCAACATCTACATATAGAAATCTGCTAATTTCATATTTAAATATGAATAAAAACATAATTTTATCATCTGCATAAACCTATTAATATCTTAGGAAAAAGAAAGATTTCTGAAAAGAGATAACACTGCTATAAAAATTGCATTTATTTAGTAGTCCATATTTAGTTTAGGAATTAAAAATAGAAATAGACAAAATATTTATTTCATCATAAATTGTTCTCAATTGTTGTTTATTGGCCACATTGTAGGCCAAGCACTACACAAAACATTAGAATAAATAAATTAGAAGTTGAAATATGTTATAAATGACCTTCTCTAGATAACTATGGTGAATTTTGTAGTTGTCTTAGGATTACATGAGGTGAATTTTATAATTGTCTCCTATGCCTGACTTTTAAATGTAAAATATTAGTTGAGACTGTAATCCCAAACCATAAGGGAATTCTCTTTATTGAAGCATTTTCCCCCTCAAACTGCATTTTTCAGTGTGCATTTATTACCTAGCAACCAAACCATAAAAAAACTAATGTTAGATCATAGATTGATAGGGTTTTTTGGTAGCTGTAGTATAAAATATTTTTTATGATGAAACTCACAGAAATTTCCTCCACAACAACAAAGGATTTAAGAATTATTGTACCAGCTTGCTCACTTCAGGAAAACACATTTTAGCTTTCAGGGATATCTGATTGATATTCTTTGAAATGCTGAAAATACCACGCTAGTAAATGATACCCTACAGACTCAAATCATCTTTTCATCTGTAGAACTATTGGCCAATATAGTATCAGCCTTCTTGTGACAGACTGAGTGCATGCCACTTGGCATCAAATGATAGCATCATTGCAGATCACAGTAGAAGCTTTAGCAAAGACAGTCAGTAAGACACTTACCCTGGGCAATGCTTTCCATTTGGCTTTCTTTAGGCATGTCTGTAATCTTGTGAAACTCGTTTACTTACTTCCAGGAATGGATATCCCTCTAAAATCTATTTTATAACCTCAAATCAGTTAGCATTAACCTTCAGTAGTAATGTGTTCAGTAGTCAAGACCTTGGTTTCTAAAGTCATGATGGCTAAGTTTAAATCATGACTCTTTATATACTAGCTGTGCGACCTTTGAAGCTTTACTACTTAACACACTCTGCCTCAGTATCCTCATTTCACAAGTAAGTAAAATGATATAATCTATCTCATGAGATTGTTTTGAAACTAAAATGTGGTAACTGGTGTAGAGCACATAGAATTTTAAATATTCAATACATGGCAACTATTTTTATGAGATTGATTTATCCTTCTGTAGGGTCAGATACCTAACTGGGATTCTGATCTTGCCTGTTCATCATTGCATTTACTGTAAACTGACTTCCCATATCATTTCTGAGAGTGGTCCTTTGAAGAGCTTTCTGTAATCTTCAAACCCACACAGGGAGGTTCCACCTTTCACTTTCATTAGGTGGCCTCCTAGCCTATTGAACTCAAGCAATTGAAGCTTTCTAAAGGGAAGTCCTTCAACACCATCTTTTCTATTTGAAAATGCACCTGGACCACTGAGTTGTTACAATGCTTACATTGCTATTGATATATAGTAAGAACAATCTCTCTCTCTTATCAAAGATAAGTATTTCATTTTGCTCTTGATTTTATTCTCTCCTCCATTCTCTGAGTTCACAAAGTGCTTATTTTCCCTTTAGCAATTACACAGCCTGCAGTTCCCCTCAAGCTCATTCCACTTATCCAGAGTGACTGTGTGTCCAGAATTTGGAAACAAGACTACTTTATATGTGTTGTAGATTTGTTACTAAAATCCTATGTGACAGGCCCACATCTGGGGATCCCAACAAATCATACCTGGCTCGTCACCCCCATCCCCCCAAAATGGAAAAAATAATAATGAAAATTAGGAAAGTTACACTAGTCAGTATAGCTATACTGAGAAAAAAGAAGGGACCAGCATTTCTAGCCTTGTCCTCTGGAGTATTGACGGGACATTCCAGATTATACAGACAAGGAGATCAAAACTGCATAGTAAATAGTCTTGGTCAAATTGTAATGTGGTGTTTCTCAGGATTGGTTATGCAGGGCCAAGAAGGTTGTGATAAGAAATGTGCTATTGCTGTGAGTAGTTTCCAACCATTAAAAGATGGTTGTCTATCAGACCTATTCCTATAATCCAAGTGACTGACTCAGAGTACAGAAGACAAATGCAAAATAGAGGTACAGATGAGAAGTGTTTTTGATTTTGTTTTTGTTTTCCATTTGTGAGTCTGCGACGTTACCTTAACCAGTTTGCGCTTGGAGCAAGGCTCAGCCTGCTAAATAAGGGACGTGTGACATTTCTTGCTTTACATTATTTTATTCTGGAAATTTGGGCTTTGCTTCCACATTAAAAAAGGTTTTTTAAGAGGCTCAGGATGCTGTCATCAGGAGAACAAAGGCCTAGGCCTGGCTCAGAGGTATCCATTAACTCTACAAATACCAGCAGCTGAGTCAAGAGAACTTAGGTTTCTTATCATAAGACAGAAGGAAGCTTTTAGACAAGAAAGCTTGCCAAACTTTCTGCTTACCTAAAAACTTATTAACTCTTTTAGCTGCCTGAGCAAATAGGAAAGATTTATCTAATGAATAGTTCCTCTTCGCTTTGACCTTTACCCCCTGCTTTTCCTTTGCTGTGCTTGCTCTCTACTAAAAGAATAATTCATTTACACTTTTGTATTTTTTC
>PVLC010004740.1:0-82420 GCA_004027655.1 Graphiurus murinus | reverse complement strand
TTTTTTTTGCGGTACTGGGGATTGAACTCAGGGGCATTCTACCTCCGAGCTATACCCCCAGCCCTATTTTTTATTCTTTATTTTGAAACCGAGTCTCACTAAGTTGCGGAGTGCCTCACTAGGTAGCTGAGGCTGGCCGCGAACCCAGATCCTCCGGTCTCAGCCTCCCGAATGCTGGGATTACAAGGGATATTCTATCTCTGAGCTATACCCTCAGCCTTTTTTAATTTTTTTGTTTTGAAGCAGGGTCTCATGAGGTTGCTGAGAGTCTTACTAAAATATTGAGGCTGATCTCAAAACTGCCACACTCCTATCTCAACTTCCTAAGTACTGAGATTATGGACATGTGACATCATGCCTGGTTGTAGATTTTTAAAGTATACCTCTTTAGAAAGTCTATATCTTGCATCTTTTTCAGCTATAATCCATTCTTATTAAATTGAAAGCTTGGGGCTCTGGTGAAAAAGACTGGGATAGAAAAGCATTCTGTAAACATATGAATAAATCTGTCTTTTAGTGAACCTGTGTCCTCTTACTGTGACCTCAAAGTATTTTCTGCCTCTCCATTTTCTTCCTCATGTGGAATGAGAAGGAAAGGTAGTAGGCTAGGGATGTACAAATAGTAGGTCTTTTTCATGGCTAATGCACCGGGCATATTTCACAATGATTGCTCTTTCCCTCCCTCTCCAGACTCAGGAGGGGATTTTTATTTTATCGTTACCAGGAAAATATGTAAAGTTCATGGTGATAAAATAGAAAATGCTGCGAGTCCTCTAGTAGTTTCTCACTGTCATATTAATGTACCCACAGTCTCCAACAGTTATTCACAATTACCATTTAATTTCTACCAATTTATAAGTAACCTGTTCTCTAGCTAAGCAGTGCTCAATGGTAACTCTCCGGATCCTCTGTGTCTCTGCATTTCAGAGCGGCAGCTTGCTCTGCAACCTCCATCCTCTAATGGGCCCAAGACAAGTTGTTGATTTTTTACTTGTTTGCTTTATTTCTTGTTGTAAGACAGGGAGTGATGGCTTCCAAGCTCTTATGTGATAAAGTTGAACCTGAAAGTCGGCTATATACATTTTATAGCCTAGATTCCTACATAGAACAAATAACTTCAAACTTAAATGTATATATGTATTTCTATCTTTCATTTAGTATATAAAGAATGGTACTTCTGGTCAAGAACAGTGGTGTACACTCATAATCCCAGCAGCTCAGGAGACTGAAGCAAAACCAATGTGAGTTTGAAGCCAGGCTGAACAACTTAGGGAGACTCTGTCTCAAAAGAAAAAACAAAAAAATAAAATGTCTTGGGATGTAGCTCAGTGGTTGAGTGTCCCTGGGTTCCAGTCCAGTACCACAAGAACAGCAAAAAACAGAATTGAACTGCAGTCTCTAAAATGAATAATTCTTTGCACATGTGACTAGCTGAATGTTCGTTAGTTACACAGAAGTCATTTAGAATAAATGTGCAATTATTCTTTTCTCCTCATGAGATTTTCCAGAAGATTGGGACTCTTGGCACTGAAATAGTATGCCTATATACGTGAAAAAGTTGTGTATTACATGTAGAATTTACAAGCTAAGGTTATAGACAATTATGAAATTCTTAATTATCAATACTGACTGATTCAGTTAGTTGACATCTATGTAGGGGGCTGGACAGGACATGCCCCCTTCCTCTCCAACTCTTTCAACCTTCATTTCTGTTGTGCACAGGGTGCATACATGTGCACAAACTTGAATAGGGGATCATACTTAGGAAATGAATAGTGATCAGTAATAGCATGAAAGTGGTCTTTTTTTCTCATTATGTTAAGTGAGATTAGTCAGTCACAAAAAGTAAAAAATCATATGTTCTCCCTAATATGCAGATGCTAGGGAGAAAATGGGGCATAAGAGGGACTCCAGATGAAAAAGGAGAAACCCTAGATGAGCAAAGAAGTTGACTTAGCTGAAGATGATGGGGGCGGCACCCTAATGCACATGATGTACTTTCACAAATACGTCAAAGTCAATAGCTAAACTGAACTTGAGAAGGAGGGAGGGCAAGGGAGTGGGGCGGGAATTGGGGAAGGGTTAAATGAGAAATGTGTGCATGTATGCCTTTACCAGCTTGTACCTAACAAAGATGTATGATTACAGTGCACCAATTAAAAAAATAAATTTAAATACAAAAGAAACTCTAATATAAAGTAATAATTGTCCCTCAACTTCCCAGATGGGTCTGGGAAGAAATTTGGCATTCAGTTAAAGAAGTTACTGGCTTTCTGTTGTAAACCAAAAGTAATAGCATTTAGGAACCAGACCCTACAAAGAAGACTGTAATGAAAAAGTAAGGGGGGAATAAGACAGAATTCATTAGTCCCCAAACAAGTGAGCTAAAACAAAGAAAATTATACACACTCTTCTCAGCATTGGTTGCTCAGATGTATCTATAATTAGTCAAGAACAAGCATGGGGTTTAAAAAGTAAATTCCCAGAACACCTTATCAGACTTTATAGAACATAGCATCAAAGTAAAATTGATAGAGTATTTAACATGTCTCAGAACCTGTGGATTTAAGTACTGGCCTGATGGCCTTAATGTTCCCCTCAGCTTGACTAGCGTTAGACAGGTTTCTTCCTAACTACAGGCCCCTGACCTCCTTTTGCTTAGAGCATTTACTTTAGGAAACCTTCCATTGTAAATTCTTCCCATGCCCCCTTGAGATGTAAATCTCTCTGCCTCTTGGCATTTTTACAATCTAGAAATCACTTTCTCAAGGATCATCAAAGAAGGTAGTGTTCCTGGTCCCAGCCTCTGTGGGAGGGGAGTAGCTTCAGGGTACTAAACACTCAGGTCAATTAACAGGTGGCCTGATTGACTGACCTCCCAGCCCTCCTTCATTGACTTTCTACTACCTCATCTTAGTTCTTACAAAATTGCCCCCATCTTGTTGCAACAAAATTGAAATCAGTCTCATCCCATTACATTCATCTTGAATGAAGTTTTTCTTGCTTTTTAATTCCATCTGTGATAGTTTTTTCTTTAAAATTTAGAACACATGAGAGAAAAAAAAAAAAAAGAAACTATGATATAGACAACATATGAAAATTTCACAATAAAAAAAAAATGGAATACGCCTGCCATAGTGGTGCACGCTTGTAATCCCAGTACTTGGGAGGCTGAGACGGGAAGATCTGGGTTCGCGGCCAGCTTCGGCTACCTAGTGAGGCCCTCCATGACTTAGTGAGACCCTGCTTCAAACTATAGAATAAAAAAATAGGGCTGGGGGTATAGCTTGGAGGTAGAATACCCCTGGGTTCAATCCCCAGTACTGCAAAAAAACCACCACCAACAACAACAACAAAAAAGCAATGGGATAACTGTGATTGTAATGACATCTATACAATGTGAAGATGCACGGAGATGGCCAATAACTGAAATGAACTAAGTGGAAAGCCTGTCTGGAAGTGAAACTCAAGCGGTTTTAAGATATGTCCACTCGAGGAGAAGGGGCAGCAGCGGCAATGACAGAGGGAACTGTGTGCGTCGGGAAATGAGTTCAGATGTGCTTGAGATTAATATTAGAGGCTGAAACCGTTTTAAAGGATCACAGGGACATATGCAGATGGTGTGGAGAACATGAGGAGGGGTCATTAGAGGCAGGGGAATGGTCGGAAGCTCCTAAAGATAACATAAGCCCAGTTACAGAAGCGTCTCTTTGGGTGGAAATTCCTGGATAGATTTGAATGACCCATAAGAGCTGAGAGCAGTGTGCTGTGTCCATTTAATGAACTGGGGGCAGTAAGGAGGTAGAGGAAAAAGATAAGGGTGCTTCCTCTCCTTTTCTTTCTCTTATTTTGCACTCTTGGTCCAGTGCTTGCTACAGCGAGCTCTGTGCGGGGATTTCCTTGTTTTCTTAGCGCTGTGGTCGGCAACATCATGCGTGCGCTTTGGAAAGCACAAGGACGAGATAAATGTGGGAAGCAATGCCTTCGCTGAGAAAAATTTCATGGCCAGCAAGTGCCTATATGAGAGTTGCTAAAGCCGACAATCATGGCAATAACGTCTAAATTAAACTACACATAGCCGGGCGTGGTGGGCACGCTTGTAATCCCAACTTTTGGGAGGCTGAGACCAGAGGATCCGGGTTTGCCGCCAGCCTCAGCTACCTAGTGAGGCACTCCGCAACTTAGTGAGACCTGGTTTCAATATAAAGAATAAAAAATAGGGCTGGGGGTGTAGCTCAGAGGTAGAATGCCCCTGAGTTCAATCCCCAGAAAAAAAAAAAAATACACATAAATCTAGAAGTGTGTGTGTGTGTGTGTGTGTGTGTGTGTGTGTGTGTGTGTGTTACTGGGGATAGATCCCAACGGCATTCTACCTCTGAGGTACACAGCCAGCCCTGTTTTACTCTTTATTTTGAAACAGGGTCTCACTAAGTTGCAGAGGGCCTCACTCCATTGCTGAGGCTGGCCACGAACCTGCGATCCTCCTGTCTCAGCTCCCCAAGTACTGGGATTACAAGCGTGTGCCACCATGCCTGGCCAGGAGCATTCCTGCCCGTAATCCCAGTACTTGGGGGGCTGAGATAGGAAGATCGTGGGTTCAAGAGCATCCTCAGCCATTTAGCAATACCCTGTTTTGGCACAAAAAAAATTAGAAATGGCTGGTGTAGTCCAGAAGGTGTAGTCCAGAGTTCAGGGGTGTAGTCCAAGGTACAGTGCACCTACGCTTCTTCCTCAGTACCAAAAAAATAAAAAAAAGAAAGACAAAAAGAAAAAAAACTGGTAGCATTTGGTGTTGGAGAAAACCAGCCTGAAAATAAATTACAGCAATTAAATATGTATAATATGCCAGGCAAACTCTAAACTCTTTCTATTATAACCACTATTCAAAGTCACTATCATTCTGCTGATACTAACGGCTTGGAAATTGGGTCCCAGCGACTCCCTTACTTGAGTTTGAAACCCTGGCAGTCCACATGCAAACTGTGAAACTTTGGGTAAGCCACTTAATCTCTTTTATGCCAAAGGCCTTTTCCTCTACTCTATATTATATCATTTCCTTTTTCTATATCTCTAGAGTTTCCTTTTCTGTTAATATGAGAGCTCTGGGCATTTAAAAAAAAAAAAAAAAAAAGATGTGCACTTAGAAAATTTGACCTGGCAGCTTAAGTAATTTGCCCAAGGTCATTCAGTGAATCAGTGGTAGCTATAAGGGTAAGAAGCTATAATTCCTACTCTAATTTCCTGCCTGAACCATTAGATAGCTCCATCTGTTTTGATTCCATCATTAATATGAAGTCATATTTCTGTCTCTTAATAGAAATGAACTGATCTATTGGCTGAAAGTAAAAGGTGAAAAAGAATTTCCATGGCTTTAAACACAGCAGTGTGTTCTTCACAAAGGCAACTTTGAAGGTGGGCCTGTTAAATAATTTTTAAATGTCATTATGAGACTGGCCTTTATGCCTATGATAAAAGAAAAAGAAAGCTGTCATTAACGTGACTATTAAATGAACTTTTTCTGCTAAACATTGAGTTAAGCTTTTGATACTTTGATACGTCACAGCAACATTTTGAAATGATGAGACGTTCATTAATGCCTGCTTAAGTTAAAAGTAACACTACATTAATTTGATCTGATTAATGTTCACACGATGCACAATGATACATTGATAATTACTGGCCACTTTTCTTGAGTGTTAACTAGCATATTATTATATAGTAAATGGATTGGAGAGCCTCTGTAATGTCACTGTTCATTATTAATTCAGTTAATTAAATGTGTGTCATACAAACCATTAATAACTTGATAATTCACTTGTCTTGGATGGTATCAAATCCTTTCAATACAGTACAATCCAAGAGACATTAAATTTACAAATTTAAAATTTTCATGACTACGACACCATTTTCCCATGATAAGGCCCAAGGAATTTCCTTATCTATTTTAGGGAGTTAGAGGAGGATATTGTTAGTTATATGCAAAGTTAAAAATATTATATGAAGGTTTTTGTATCATTGGCATTTACTAATTCATGCTTATTCATGCGGATCTAATGTTAGACTTTATGATAATTCTGGCCAAATATTTTAATTTGTGTGCTGTATTAGGATCATCAGAATAATTAGAGCTTTATTTCTCCAACTGGCTTATCCATATAACATAGTCTACAGACTCCACATCCTTTTACTCCACCCTTACCTTTAAATGCTATAAAAGTTCCAGTGACAAATGAATACAAATATTCAAAGAAGTACGACATAACGGTTCAAAATGGACTTTGAAATAGACCGACTGAATACTTCGTTTGAATATACAAATTTAATTGGGAGTTGGTTATATGTGGTGTGAGCTGGAGTTTTGAGTGTTGTTGTCAGTGTATAGTTAGTATGGAAAACCTATTGTGTGAAAAAGCCACTACTGAGGAGAAACAAAAGGCCATGCATGACAGAATCCGCCATGCCATGCGTTGCTGTGGATGTGTTTATAACTAGATCCTTCTCATATTTCTGGAACACTTAATATTTGTTGGATTAGAACCAAGAAGGACATGTACAGCGTGCTCGAGCTAGGGTTCTGAGCTCATAACTGTATTCCCCGAGGACAGATGACAGACCATGGGCCTTGTTAGTACTCTCACGAATTTCTTCTGTCCCTTGATATAGGGACAAAAGTAATGTCAGTAAATTTCTCCTAAATCGAAGACAAATACTTAAGAAAAAATTCACATTTTTTCTCTTAGTTTCATTTTAAACATTGTATCTGACAGAGTCATTAAAATGTCCACTAGCAACTTCATTCTCAGTATGAATGTGTGAAGTGTTCAAATTGCTGTGATACTCTTCCCTTTAGACAGAAAACCAGCAGCACAGACTCTTTGCTTTTGCTTTATTACAAAGCAAGTGAATCTTAGGTATCTGCTAATAATCATTTCTCACAAGAAGATCCATTCATGAGGGCATGAATTTGTTATAAATACATATTCTGTTTCAAAAGTGCAAAAACAGCCAGGTGTGGTGGTGTATGCCTGTTATCCTGGTACTTGGAAGGCTGAGACAGGCAAATGACAGGTTCAAAACTAGCCTCAGCAACTTAGCAATTCCTTGTTTTAAAATGGAAATATAAAGTAGCACTGAGGGTGTAGCTCGGAGGTAGAAGGAACCTGGGCTCAATTCTCAGTGAAAAAAAAAAAAAATTCTGGAAGCTGAGCTAGGTGGCACATGTGTATAATTCCAGTACTTAAAAGGCTGTGACAGAAAGATGGCAGATTCACTGCCAGACTCAGCAACTTTATGAGGGCCACTACAACTTAGTGAGACACTGTTTCAAAATAAAGAATAAAATAGGGCTGGGGGTGTAGCTCAGAGGTAGAATGCCCCTGGTTTCAATCCCCAGCACCCAAGGAAAAAAAAAAGATCTGCAATACCAGTTTGTGTGCAAATAGAACTCATTGGATTGTTAAGATATACAGATTGCTAAATTTATCTCCTGACCTTCCATTTAAATTCACTATAAAAAGAAGTTCTACATCTACATGCAATGTCAGTCATGAGCATACAACTTCTTCCTCAAGAGGTTGCCATGGAGATGGAGCCGGGCGTGGTGGCCCACGCTTGTAATCCCAGCATTCGGGAGGCTGAGACTGGAGGATCCGGGTTTGTGGCCAGCCTCAGCTACCTAGGGCCTCTACAACTTAGTGAGACCCTGTTTCAAAATAAAGAATAAAAAATAGGGCTGGCGGTGTAGCTTGGAGGTAGAATGCCCCTGAGTTCAATCCCCAGTACCTCAAAAAAAAAAGGTTGCCATGTTTTATATGTTTTCTATATTTTACGAAATAGGAATATATGTTAGAGGTACATAATTTATATATAAAAGGGAACTTCATAGTGGGAGGAAATGCTGCTTTATAGAAAAAAAAATTTAAGTGGACAAACAAAAATAAGAATATAAAGGATAACTAAACATCTAAAAATTTATTTTTACCAAAGCTTATTGAAGAAACTTTAAATTACAGTCTCAGGCATTTTGATTGACTAAATGGTTCTTTGATTTCCAAAACTTTATCTCCCGTGAGAAATACATGTTACAGGTTAGACTGGAGTTTGAAGCCAGAATATAAAATAGTGACGTCTGAGTGTTAGCTCTGGAGCCCAGATTGAAATGGCAGCTTGACCGCGTTACCCAGGTACTTGTTAAGTGAGGACTAAGTGGGGCGCGGGACGCCCTCCAGGTCGGCTGAAGCAGAAGTGCTAATGACTGCACCCAGCATCTGCAGCGCTAACAGGTTAGCAAGTGCCCGGATGTGTGATGGAGTGAGAGGGTGACCCTTCCGGAGATGTCTATTACAGGGTGTTTCGCGTGCAGCACAATTCATTTACTGGTCCTACTCACTGAAGTGAAACTTGAGATGCAGCTGACGTCTTTCTATTTATTCTAGTGTCATGCGTGAGCAGTCTTCTAGTGTCACTAGTGAGCAGTTTAAACAAATACCGACTTCGTGCCCAGCACCTGCGCAGTGAGGTTTAGCCAACAGGTAGTGGAAGTGAACCAGACAACCATTTCCTGTTTTCATGGAAGTTACCTGGATGAGGAATGGGAAAATATGAAAGAGAGCAGCTAGTTTTTGACGTAACATCACAAACAGGAACCAAGGGCCTTAGCTAGCTATACCTAACATCTGAGAAAAAAAAATTAATTAAAAATCCACCTAGTTGGCTAATTGATGAAAATTTAATTTAAAATGCACCAAAAAATTATGTACCAGCCTCACCACACCAATGCAGCATCCTTCCCAGGTCTCTAAACTTTACTCCTAATCTTAAGGAAAAGAAGATACATTTATAGGTGTTTGGATTAAGGGATAGCTCTTCATTAGCAAAAACAGAAGGTGGAGAAGAAACAAAATCGATTTCACAAGAACAAGATGATATGAGTTCTTGCTCTAGCTCCATACTTGATGAGTTTTCAGATTTGGGGTTGTTCAATAAATGTTTGGAACCTCAAATCTTTACCAAAAAAAACCAGAAACAATGCTTCTCAGTCTGTTTAGCTTATAAGCATAGCTTTTATAATTTATTTTCAAGTCAAAAATCACAAGACTATTTTTTTATAACTGTCTTGTCACTAGACAATTGTTGACTCCAAACTTAACACCAGACAGCAGTGTTTTTGTTGTTGTTTTGTTTGTGTTTTCTGTTGTTTTTATTTTTACATCTAATAATGTGTGTGTGTGTGTGTGTGTGTGTGTGTGTGTGTGTGTGTGTGTTTCTCTCTCTCTACCTCTCTCTCTCTGCTCTATGTCCTACATCCCCTGGTCTTCCCCTAGGATTTATACAACCTTAAATCTATGTAGTCATTATCTGTCCAGTGAGGTTCCCTCTACATTTTCATGACTACTCTCTCCTTCCTCCCTCTGGGATCAAACGAGATATCCAGAGACCCAGTATCACATCCACTCTGTTTTATACACTCTGGGATTTCTTACTGGCTCCTCTGGCGCTCTCTCTCTCTCTCTCTCTCTCTCTCTCTCTCTCTCTCTCTCTCTCTCTGATTTGCTCTGAACTGCTAGTTTATGCTGGGTTACTAATTAATCATACACCCTTCCACTCCAAAAGTTTTCCCACTTCTAATGATAGTCATCTACTCGTGTGTGTGGTGTGGTGTGTGTGTGTGTGTGTGTGTGTGTGTGTGTGTGTGTGTGTTTTACTGAGAATTGAACCCAGGAGTATTCTACCTCTGAGCTAGACCCCTAGTCCAATTTTATATTTTGACACAGGGTCTTGCTAGGTTGATGAGAGTCTCACTACTTCCTGGCCATGAACCTGAGATCTTCTTGTCTCAGTCTTTCGAGTACAGGGATTACAAGCATGAAACACCATACCCAGCTCACCTTTTCGTTTATAATACTCTTTTTGATATAGTGAGAGACTGGCTCTTTAAAAAAAAAAAACTTAAATGGCAAAAGTCCTAAGCCTGGATTCCTTTGGGGTTTTGCTTTTGATATGCAAAAAAACAGGCTTTCTGAATTCTAACACCTTTTTTCTCTCTAGAAGATTTGTCCTTGCAAATCAAAACCCTTCTCTTCAAGAGGACTTAAAAACACTTAAAAGTGTATAATTTGACTCTAGTCTCAGTATCTAGCTACATCATTCCCCGCTTTAAGTCAATAATCCCCCAACACTTGAACTTAAGGTATAGTTTTATATAGACTAGAGGCAACTATCAAAAAGAAACATATTTTTGCATATACTTTTTTCCTTTTTGCTAACACACCAGATAAAGATAGAATAAAATACTGTGTGTGAAAAGGTAATTTATATGGAAGTAATCATGAAGTGATTAAACAGTAGGATTCACAGCCATCATTATTGACAGAGGGTTACTTATTAGAAAGGACATAAGAAAGAGCTGGTAAAAATGGGGTTATTATTTTCAGCTCTTACACTAAATAAAAGCTTACTTCTAGCCAAAAGAATCAAAAATACTGCCCTCACTCTCATAAAAAGCAAGAGGCAAGATTTGGAAGTAAGAATGCAGCTTGCAGATAGAATTCCGTCAATCACGGTGCTGCAGAATGTTCAGGCTTGAGACAGGGGCTAAGAGATACAGCCTCACCATTAAACAGTCAAAGAGGAAGCCCGGATTGTGCAGAATGCATCCGGGCAAGCAGAGTTCTCTGCAGAAGACAACCGATTAAACTGTGGCATTTTAAAAGCTGTGCTTGACCCAGTGCATAAACAAGATCTAAGTCCCTTGAGACTGACATCCATTCCAAACAGCAAAGCAAAAGAACTTACTTGAATCTTCCTGAAAGGAACACAAAACCATGAAACCCAGGCATCATAATAAATTAGGAGATAAATTATTTGGATACTTACTCCAGAATATTAGAGAGGAAATATGGAACACGGTACCAGAATCTGCGACATATCTGTTGCATTTTTAAAAACCTGTTTAGAAATGTATCTTTCTCATTTCAAATAGTAGATTCAATCATTTTTAATAAATTATTTTGCAGTTTTCATAAATATTTGCAACTTTCAGATAATGTTATGCATAGATATTTGGGTGAAGGGACTCTGTCTCCCTCTAAATCTTTTTCTCACCTAACTTAGGGTAAATCAATTAATTAGCAATTGCTATGTAAGGCAGATATTAGAATCTCGGTGCTGTACTTCAAAAAAATACAGTAAGAAAACAATATCATCATATACATTAGAGGATAATTATACTAAAATAATTTGACTCTTTTCATGAAATTTTACAAATTTTCCTTCAAGCTCCCACTTCGGAGTCCTGTCTCGAATTTCAATACGGCACAAACCTTGTTAGAGTGAAATCCATTGTGACACCAGGATTCTCTCCTTGCAGCCAAAGTTCCTGCATTTTCCGTGTCCTCCTATGATGGAGCTTTGAATAGACTCCACTCCTTCTTGAACCCTTGACCTCATATCCTGTAAGTGGATGAAGTATCAGCGCATCAATATTATATTGAAATTCTATAATAAGCCACACATGCATTACATTTCTGGGATAAGAAGGAGACCATTTGAGTAACAGGAATTAGCACTCTATTGAGCACAAGATGAGATTTGATTCTACGGGTCATTCTTTATAAATCAAAATTTATTTAGTAATAGTAAAGCAGAAGAATGCGGGTAAGAGATCGATACGTAATGTACTCTGTTCTGGCGATGGGAGACGCAAATAGGATTCAATCAATCTTAATGAAGTTTGTTTTTCTAGTATGTTCTAATTTGTTGTTGTTTTTTTAAGCAATATCTGAAATGTTAATGCAAAGCAGGCTGGTGGAGGATCTGAGCAGGTGATGTGGCCTCCTGGGAATAGATTTGCTTATCTGTGACTACAGATGGAAATGATATTTTTATTTTTTAGATGGTTACAATGATTATGTAGGAATTATCCAAGTATGATATCCTCCTTCTTCCTTATGTCAAATACTTTCAATTTTTAAGTAACAAGCTCAATTCCTAGTTCCTTTAAGGCATTTGATTGGTTTTGTCTCTTCTGACTTCTAGTGATCACTGTTTTTTAAACTCCTACATTATAGTACCCTGTCATTTGTTCTATATTTTTTATTGTAAATGTTTTGGTTTTAATGGTATAATAAAAATTTGGAATGTTTCCTCAATATAACCATAGCATTTCGAAGTCAGTGAATATGTCTTATATTTCCTTTATCCTAAAAAAATACCTTGAACAATGGGAGTTGCATACAAGTTGCACAATATAAGTGCAATAAAATTATTGGGACATCATATACAAGGAGTTATATGGCTAGAAGTTTGGAGAACAAAGAATTATAGGGTATGGCTCCTCTGATGTTTCTTGGCAATATTCACAACTTTTCTGCACAAGACCATTATATCTGCATTAGTGTAAACAGAAGAAGTAGTGTTAAAGCTGTGTCAATAATGCCATATCTTTGAAGGCACAGCCCAAATGCGACTTATTGCAAGAATCCGCCCATAATATTTTAATTTAGGAATTTCTGCAGCTTCACAAATAACATATGAGGAGTGACCACATAGGAGGTGCTAGGCTTCGCACGAGTGCCTGGCATTCGGTGGCATACAGAATGGGCATCCTTTATACCTTACAATCCTCACAGTTTAGTGAGGAATGGAGATAACTAAAAAGCTGCTGTAAGTGAAAAGTATAATATGACAAGTGAAAGAAATACCCAAGGACTCATTTCAGGCAGTGTTAGTCCAAGAACGTCTCTTTATAAGAAAGCAAAATTTAAGCTCTGGCTGGAAGAAACAGATGGGGCAACAAAATGAAAAGAAAAGTGATGCACAAAGGAAGGAAAATATAGTAAGTGCTCTCGAAGAAATAAATGGCAATGTAGACTAAAGCTTAGGGCAAAAGAAGGTTGACGTGTAGTCCATTCATCAGCAGTGGTGTTTGTTGGAAGCCCTCCCTGTTCTAAGCACTCAGCTAGTTACTGGGGTAGGAAGAGTGAACCTAGCATGTGTTTCCAGAACTGGTTGTGCTTCTAACCAAATTAATAATCTAGTAGCGAAGACAAAAGCAACAATATTATTGACTTTAGAGTAATTCAGTGGGGAATTTTTTTTTAGGTATTAGGGATCAGACCCAGGGTCTCACACATGCTAAGCAAGCACTCTAACACTGAACCACACCCTCAGGCCTGGTTGGATTCTTTTTAAAGAATCAATTGAGATACCTGTGAAGGTAAATGTTATGGCTATTTTTTAGTGTAAGACAAAGATTATGTCCATCTGAGTACAATGGAAGGGCTAAAGGAACTTCCTTATATTGAGAGGTCAATACAGTTTCCCTGAGAAGACTACTTACACTGAGACTGAAATTTAAAGAAAGAATGAGATTCCGTCTAAGCCCAATCAGAATGGCAATCATCAAGAAGTCGAAAACAATAAATGTTGGCGAGAATGTGGGGAAATAGGAACCCTTCTACACTGTTGGTGGGATTGCAAACTAGTTCAGCTGCTATGGAGATCAGTGTGGAGATTCCTCAGAAAACTGAGAATGGGTCCACCATATGATCCAGCTATACCACTCCTGGGGATCTTTCCAAAGGGGCCGAAATCAGAGAAGTACCATAATAATATATGTATACCCATGTTCAAAACAGCGCAATTTATGAAACCAACCAAGGTGTTTATTAACAGATGAATAGATTACACAGTTATGGGAAATATACACAATAGAATGCTACTCAGCAATAAAGAAGAACAAAATTATGCCATTTGCAAGAAAATCACAGAAAGTAGAGGGTCATATGTTTTCTCTAATATGTGGAAACTACAGAGTAATTGAGGTATCAGAAGGACCCCAGAGAATGGAGGAGAAACCTCAGTGGAGCCAGGGAGGTGGTCTAAGGGAAGAGGAGGAAGAAGACTGAGGTTTATTAATGGAAATACTACCATCGACTATGTGTGCATATGTGAATATGCCAACGTTAATCCCAGTACTCTGTATTGGGAAGGGGGGAGATGGGGAGGCAAGGTGGGCACCAAGTGCTGTGTGCATGTATGTCACTCTCAACATGATTTACATTATGATTTGAGACCATGATGCACCAATAAAACACATTATTAAAAAAAAGAAAGAAAGAGTAGAGTCTGACAGGGCAACTATGGAGGAAAGAGCATGGGTGAGGACTTTGGGTAGCAGAATCAGTGGCATTTCCAAGAACCCAGAATTCACCTAGCACGACTGGAGTATGGTACGTACTCCAGAATACAGACTCTGCAAGATTTTCTGGACCATGTGAAAAAAAATTCACACGTACTGAATATCTATAATGAGGAGTTAGTGGCAATGGAGGCAGAGAGGGAAGAGGTTCAGGGAAAAATTGATACAGACATCATCTATAAGGAAGGTAAAACTGATAAGTAAATCTTTAAAGATGTAAATAAGGGTCAAAATAAGTTTAAGTAAAACTAGAAGAAAAATAGGTTAAAACCATACCCAGGATGTGGGTAAGGGTTGTTAATCCCTGCTGGACAATAGCTCAAGACACAAGGTAGGGATTGGGAAGAAACCCACCAGACTGACAGCTACAGAAAGACTCCTAAATTAAGAACACTTTTGGTGTCCTTGCCCAAGATGTCCACTTCTTTGATCTGAGCACTTTCTACTTTTGCTTAGGTTTTGAATGCTGTGCTTTCCTAAAAAATCCTTGTCTGAGTGCTCTACTTGCTGTCTGCTCTCTCATTCCTGATTTCAGTAAGACAATGATACCAGCACACACAAGAGACAACTAATTAAGCATGTCGATAGTGATATATATTTTGAGATTTGTATGTATTTTGAGAGCTTATATGTATTTTGATACTTTTTTTTCCAGAGCATATGGAAGCCATTGTAATATTTTATGCGGGATGAATAACATGACCACGTTCTCTACGGCAAATTGATAAGAAAAATACTCCCAGGGAGTTGCTTTACCACCAGGGTGGCCCAGAAACTCCAGTGGGAAAAGGAATGTGCCTAAAATAATACACTTATATAAACTCTTGTCTGGGCTCAAGAAGGGTTGAGAGAGAATACATTTAGAAGTTGGTGTGTCACCGAGGCAACTATTTCCAGCTCTAGGGTTTCAGTGAGCAAGGGATCAGAAGCTGTTTTTGAAATTCAAGACCTGCATCAGAGACCAGTCACCTTTAAGAATCAGGGATAATTTTAAGGCAACTGCATAAAGGTATTCTTTCACCATTGCTCACAGAGAAACAGAACTTTTCTCAGGATCAATGAAATTCAGGCAACATAGTCACTTTAGAGAAATGGAGAAGGTTATTCCCACCTTGGCAGGTCCCAGAGAAACAGGCAGAAACCTAAAGAAGTTTGAGAGAGGACCAATTAAAGGATGAGCATGCTTGTTGGCTTCTCGGAAGAAAATGAGAAAGTGAGGGTCGTCTTAAGAGAGCCTAAGCTAAGCCAGTGTCTCAGTACCCCATTAACTAGAGGAGAAAGTCAAGAAAGTCCTTCTATTCTGCATGCCAGGGACGAAACTGTTAAGTGAAACTACTGCCTTGAAAGAATTTGTGAAATGAGGATGTAGCACATGCAGACCAGTGATGGGTCCAGGGCGTTATGCAAGAAATGCAAGAGCATGCTGGTGCCGTGGATATCTTCATTGAGAAGGTCTCCGTCTGTAGAATAACCTTAGGCTAAATGTTTCTCCCTGAAAGATGACCCCCCTGCTCCCAGCATGTAGTAGTCATCCTCTGGGAAATCCTGAGCTGAGTAAGGAAAATTAGAGAAGGTTTTAGACCTGAAGCATGGTCCAAAAATGTAATAATTATAACTTGTGTCTGTGTCTATCTTTATGGAATATAATAATTTAACATTTTTAGGCATATGTAGAACTGATATGAGATCATATAAATAGTGTAAAATATTGTGATTATCATGTGAATAAAAATTCATATGAGTTTAAGATCTGATTACTTACCAAGGGCAGGCATGAGAGGATCCCAACAGATGATGCATATTTGTAGGCTAAGGTTTAGCTGCAACAAGTAAGTTGGCAGACCAAGTTGACAGCACCAAAAAATAAATAAATAAGTAATATTTATTTTTCAATATTTTTTTAATATTGAAACAGGGTCTCAGTTATTGAAAGTATTGCTAAACTACTGAAGCTGGCATTGAACCTGTGACCCTCCTGTTTCAGCCTCCTAAGTACCGGGATTAGAGGCCTTTGCCACCATGTCTGCATTTCTAAGTAGGGTTTTTGAAGCTGCGTACAAAAGTAATGAGTTGTGAGAAAACAAAATTTGGTTTTGAATGGCGGAGGATGCTTATGTTACAAACAATACGTTTGTAAAGGACATTTAACGACATGAACAATATGAGATAATTTTACATTCTAGACTTCATAAAGCTTCTGTGTGCTGGGGATAATAAATAGAAACCCTCGAGGCCATTATGACAGGTCCTGTACCATCCACATCTTAATCATCATTGTAGATGAATGTTAGCACACTTTTTTTAATTTGTGTGTGGTGTGTGTGTGTGTGTGTGTGTGTGTGTGTGTGTGTGTGTGTGTGGTTGGTACTGAGCATTCTACTTCAGAGCTCTAGCCCCAGGTCTTGTCTTGTTTTGTTTTTCAACAGGGTCTCATTAGATTGCTGAGAATCTTGCCAAATTGCTGATGCTGGCTTCAAACCTGTGACCCTCCTGTCTCATCTTCCCAAGTATCAAGATTACAAGCATAGGCCAACATACCTGGCAACATTTATTTTCTTCTTATTTTTTAATTTGCAGTGCTGGGAATCAAACCCAGGGCCTCTCCCGTGCTAGGCAAATGCTCTACCAGGAAGCTACACCCTGAGCCCTGGAGTACCTATTACCCTGCAAAGATCCATGGGTGTCCACAACCAAAGCTCTCTCTTTGAACTAAAACTCTGGAATGTTGAATGTCACCATAAGCATTTTCTTCCACTGCTAATGTATCCAAAAATGTCTCCCTTTTAGACATTGGCACCAGATTTAAAAAAGAAAACAACAACAACAACAACAAAACAGCCCTGTTATAACAAGAGTGGCTGACATGGGGTTCTGGGCCAGCCATTTATATAACTTACTTATGTGCCTTGGGTCTGTGCCATGGTTGCTATTGGTATGGTTTCTAATTTAGCCCTGAGTGCGCTCTGAGCAGCCATAATCCAGCACAGCCACTGTTTTCCTGGATGCGAGGGAGGAGAGGTAGTTAGGTTCAGAGGTGTCAATCAGGAGAGACACAAGGAGGAGCTGCATTAAATGCGTGAAACAGAAGACACTTCTGACTGATAAATCCCCAAGAGGTTAGGGGTGAGGAGTGTGCTCATGGGAGGTTCGAAGGCATCAGGCACAGCAACCAGTAGAAAGGAAGAAAGACAGAAAGGGAGGCAGGGGCGGACGGAGAATCTGTGAGACGACACCTCTTAAGGTCTGGAGCTCTACCTTAGGCCTCGCTGTGCTAGGTATAGATTCGGTTTTATCATGCTTAACAGTTGTGGAATGTGTTGTGTTCCGAGTCACAGAGATGAGGGAATATGAGTCTATATCACAACCAGCCACCTACAGTGGGAAAGTTTTAGTTAGGTCACAGATAGGGTGTGTCTGGGTTCCAATCACTATGACAGACCTAAAACCGGAAGCTCAGACTGTAACTAAAACAAACAAGTTTAGGACGCCTTGTACGTACTTGGTTCTGTGTGGAGAGATTATGGATTACAAGATAGACTGCTATTGGTCCTCATGAACTATGTAAAGAGAGTCAAGTCACGTTCAGCTACTGGAGCCGCACAGTTCCTTGAGATTTTGTTAGCGGTCATTTCTCAGGGCCTCAGAAGACATCAGGATCTTTTCTGTTAAGCTGTCATACTGTGCTGTAAGTGACATAGCTCTGCTCCACAAATCTGGGCGTCTCTTTTAGATTCTTTCTTTCTTTCTTTCTTTCTTTCTTTCTTTCTTTCTTTCTTTCTTTCTTTCTTTCTTTCTTTCTTTCTCTTTTGTGCGGTATTGGGGATTGAACTCGGGGGCATTCTACCTCTGCGCTACACCCCCAGCCCTATTTTTTTATTCTTTGTTTGGAAACAGGGTCTCACTAAGTTGCAGAGGGCCTCACTAAGTAGCTGAGGCTGGCTGAGAACCCGGATCCTCCGGTCTCAGCCTCTCAAGTACTGGGATTACAAGTGTGCGTCACCACACTCGGCCTTAGATTTTTTCGTTGAGCTGCTCAGAAACTGAATGCAGGGCCTTTGCCCAACACCAATGTTTCTGCTGAGCCAAGTGGCGCAGAGGCCATGCTGTTGAAGCCCGGTGGGAACATAGTGCAGAGGCTTTTCCTCCTGTGAGCTTCACTGAAAGCTGTTGACCTTTCATGTCACCTGGCATTATAGGTCAGAGGAGTACTACGTGGTGTGTAATATGCTAACCAGGATCCAGATAGACCTATGAAGCATCCTGCCTTCTTCCTTGTAGTGAGAAGCTGCAATAGCAGCCCCTATACTTTGAAGGTGATATCCCTGCATACCTCACAACTCAACATTGCAAAGTGTAGTGGCATGCACCTATATTCCTAGCTACTTAGGAGACTGAGGTAGGAGGATCATTTGAGGCTAGTATTTAGAGGCTGATCTGGGCCTCATAGCAAGACCCCATCTAGGGAAAAAAGAAAAACAGCAAAAGCAAAACTCTCAATACCTAAACATGTTTCTGTGTTGCAGACCTTTGAATTTCAATGAGTTCATCCGCCCTCTTTCTGGAGCACCTAGTCTCCCCCAAGACTCCAATTCTCATGACATTTCCTGCTCAGTTAGTCCAATGGCATGTTGTCACTCAATAGAGTAGAATAATGAGGCTTTCTTTGAGCTGTCCAGCAAGTCTAAGCCTTCTTCGCAATATACTAGGACAAAGAGTAGAATATTTAACACAGCCCCAGGAGAAACTACAACTATAAAGTCCAGTTCCTTGTCCAGTTCCAGAAAAATATGAACTGTTTTTTAAAAGTATATTTTCGTTTAATCAATGGTTACAAAATATGTACTTAAAGCCATTTTATCTGCTTTAGAAAAGATTCTTTATGTGGTAAACCTGTCACAATTAAGGCTATGATTTCACAATAGTTCACTATAATACTCTAGGATCCACGTGGATTTTGCATAGACCGAACTAGTACATGAAATGATGATTTTCTATCTTAACCTCTGCACTCTTTATCCCTTTTTGCTTATCTGTTTCTGTGGCACTGGGAATTAAACCCAGGGATATTCTATCTCCAAGCCATACCCCCAGCCCGATTTTATTGTTTTTTATTATGAAACAAGGTCTCATGAAGTTGCTGAAGGCCTTTATGATCTTCAATTTGCAGTCCTCCTATCTCAGTATTGCAAGTACTGGGATTACAGACACGTACCACCATACTTGGCTTGCATTCTTTATGTCTTTAAAGGAGATGTTGACTTTTGTCATTTTACCTAAGATGTGATAATTGTTTTTATTTACCATCTTGGATAATGTGAGAAGAAAACAGTTGAGATATTTCTACTAGACTCTCCCCAATATCTTCTACCACATAGATAATTATCACATAGGAAATTAACATGGATGTAACAAACTACAAGTTTTTAGGTCTCACTACAAATTTGGAGATTAACGAAATCACCAGCATGGCTCTGAGGTCTCTACTTATTACCTGCCCTCTATATACTGTTCCTAAAGAGGGAACCGCCATGACACTTTAGGTCTTAGGGTATTGATGTGTGTCTGACATTGTGGCCAAACGTCTTTCTAATGTTTGGGTTGCCTCCTTTGGTTCTTTGATAAAGCCTGGTAAGGACAAGCAATATTACAATGCTAATTCCCCACAGTATTACAGAAAGCGTTTTTCTCTTGGTCCTTCTTGACACTTTAATTGAAGAATCACCATTTGAAAGTGTCTCAAGACCAGTAACTGAGCAAAGAGTAATGACTTATTAGAGAGACCGCCTTTGGTCTCCATGTCATCTATTTTATTTATTTTGAATTATAGATTGATATTACTTGTATAGACTGTTATCTATTATGAATCTTTACCCCAATCTATTAATCATCTTTATACCTCTATTCATCAACTCTCCTTGACCCACATCTGATCTTTTCACTATTTAAGGTAATTGGATATCCCCTGTCTTCAAACAGTTAAGCACTGTCACTTGGTTTATGTGGTTTTATAGGTCTACATCCCCATTAGTATCAGTGAGGCTAGTTTTATAGGCACAGCTCCTACTGCCAGCACTGGTCTACTTAGGAGCTTCTTTTTGAAGATAGGACCCTTCTCACCAGAGATGCCATCTTGATTTGGTAAACGATGTATCATCAGAGTCTTCTTACAAAAGAATAGTTCTCTGGTTATTTTCTTTAACTGTACTAAATAGCCATCCTAGCATGAATATGTCTTTGAGTCTTTCATTTCTTTTATATCCATCTCCCAATCAAATTCTGGCATTCTATGTTCTTCATGCAAACTATCATTTCTCTCTCTCTCTCTCTCTCTCTCTCTCTCTCTCTCTCTCTCTCTCTCTCTCTCTATCTCTCTATCTCTCTCTCCTCTCTTTCTCTCTCTCTCTCCATGGTTTAGGAACCATTCTATAAGCAAGTTCACACTATTTCCTTGTGTCATGGCTTGGTATTAAATCCCGTGATTCTAAATGGATTAAATTCCTTTATTCAATCATATTTTCTGTCCCTTCAGGATCCCAGAATCTGATCCAATGTATCCTCTTCCACATTCTGTTTGTATATACCAACTTGTTCTTGCAACTCCTTTGATGGATAGCACATGTCATCTTTTACAGATCTAGTTGGGCATTTGATAGATTATGCTATGAAATAGACTCCATGAAAAGGAAGAAAAGCAAAGTCATATTTCAAAGGAGATATATATTGTCTAGTATAAAAGAGACTTATGCACTCACTGTCTTTAGAAATAGGGGAATGTTCATTCAGGATACTATGATTTAGACTCTTATACAAACATGTAAGATTCAGGGGAACCTGAGGATTCAAGACCCTAAATGCATACAGGTGTCTATTCCAAAACAAGGTCCTGGCCTTGGTTTTCTAAGTTTGAAAAGTTGCATCTCTTTTGAGTTCTCCTGTTCTTACAATTGAATCTTGGACCTGAATGTCTATTTTCCATCCCATTTTGGAACAAGAGATCAGATCTTCTTTATATATCACCAAGAAAGTACTCTGGCTCTCACTGTTGGCTTCTAATTTCTAATAAATCACTCTCAGATTGTCTTAACTCTTCTAAATTTTCAATGGACATTAGTAATAGATACACAGTTCCACCATTTTCATAGCACTGTTTCTCTATATTTTTCAAATATAAGACACATGCACCAGTTAAGGCATTACTTTCTGTGTGTATTCCACTCCACTTACCACCAATAGTGAGAATCTCAACAGCTGATACCTGTCTCATGCCAGGGATTCTTTGTTCTGCTACCATTAGTGACGTACTTGCTTTCAGGTGACACCAAGTGATACAGCTCTAACCCCTCCTTGCATGAAACTTCTTATTCCTTGCAAAATAACTGGCTGATTGCATTTCCTGAACAGCCAACTGTAACCTTGTATGTGCAGGAGGTTCATTAGGGCACTTTTGAGGTGGATAACTGTGGAAAGGAATGGAAGGCAGAGGCACAGCAGAGGAGAAGTTGAGCTGTAATGCCATCCAAAGGGAGGCCCAGCCAACTCTATGAAGAGTCTGTATGTGGGACGACCCTTCATAGTTTATACACGATGAAACAAAGGATTCTAACCTTTATGCCCTCATGATGGTCAGTCAGTATGCATGGACTTCCTAAAGAAAGGGTGATTTTAGAGATTTTTTTTTTCCACCAGAGTTACCCCACCACTATGACAGTCATGGGCTTTAAAATTCCAGGAACATTCATATTAGTTTGGAGAATAAATCAATTTTTTTTTTCCTGAAGGTGGATCTAGAGAACACACCATAAGGTTTACTATAGTTTAGAAGCTAGAAAATGGAAAAACAATTAAAACATAGATCTAATGAATTGGGATAAAGAAAGTATCTATAGACTGGATATCAGACAATGTTCAAGAACAATTAAGGTATGAATAATAGAGCAAGCTTAATAGACCGTGTAATAAATTTTATTTTATTACTAGGGTAATAATGGGGGTTTATTCAAAGTTTAATTAAGGAAGTACTATAGTGCAATGCCCAAGTTAATTTACAGCATGATTTTCTTGAAGTCCACTTTAACCTCAATGACAAAAGGCTTAGCAAAAGCTCCCTATGTCCTAGTTTGCTATATACAATCAATGTATTGGGATAAGGAGCATATATGAGGGAAGAGAGGGTCCAAAAGACAAATAGAATATGTATATTCAAATTACTATTCAAAACATTTCATTTGAATATATATGATTTGACACTTCACTGAAAGATGAAAAATTCAAGCATCCCAAGATTGTTTGGTGAATTAATAACTTCTAACAGACAAACATGTTTTTCAAGATAAAACACAGATTCCCAAATCAAGTGGTTAGAAAATACTACTGATGGCTAAGAAGATAGGTAAGGATGTAGCTCTATGGCCAATAGACAGAAAGCTTTTGTTACCTTCTGTTCATGCTTCTTTTCTCCTTCCTATCTTCTTTCCTTCCTGTCTTTCTATCTCATTTTTACCTATGACAGAAAGCCTGTGAAACTCCATTGAAAATTCGGATGTGGAAATATAAATCTTTTAGGATTTGAAGTTCTAAGTCAAGAATCAGAAGGATCCAGGCAGTGTTACTGGTAGGCAGGTTAACTTAGAAATAAGACAGTGGTTATAAATAGCAGCCAACTAAGTCACTGGTAGTAAAGATTTTGATTTCATATTTTACATTCTGGATTTTGATGCCAAAAGGATAGACTTATGTCAATACTTTCAGAGCATTTCATGGAGATGGGAAAACAGCAGTTAATAGCCTGAGACTCAGAGATATTGCCACAATTGTAATAATCATAACTATCATTAAATTAGCACTTATTTCTGTTTACTATGCTCAAACCTCAAATATATTAACATTTATCCCATCAATAAGGAAGTACTATAAAAAACCCATGTTTTATTGGAAAGTAGTAGAATCTTAGGATAACTTTCTAAATTAAAAAAAAAAAAAAAAAGCAGGAGCCGGGCGTGGTGGCGCCCCTTGTAATCCCAGCATTCGGGAGGCTGAGCCTGGAGGATCCGGGTTCACGGCCAGCCTCAGCTACCTAGTGAGGCAATCCGCAACTTAGTGAGACCCTGTTTCAAAATAAAGAATAAAAAAATAGGGCTGGGGGTATAGCTCGGAGGTAGAATGCCCCTGAGTTCAATCCCCAGTACCGCAATAAAATAAAATAAAATAAAATAAAATAAAATAAAATAAAATAAAAAATAAAAAAGCAGGATGTAAATTGCAGACAACAGCAACAACAAAAATTTAAATTTAAACACAGGCAGAACTGACTTTAAAGCCAAGATTCTCAAACAATCATTTGCCATGGGGCAATGGTGAAATGCAGTACTTATTACAACCAAGATCTCATCCACATGGAAAATTTTCTGCAAAACACTACACGCACACACACACGCATGCACATGCACAACACACACACACACACACATTATTCTGCTAATATATGTCAAATGGATTTTAAGTTAAGCAAGTTGTATAATGCTGGATAAAATGAGGTATAACATCCAGTATAAATTAAAGTATGTGGCATAATTACAGGGTGGTTCAGAAAACTCACCTACTCTTCTAGAAAAATTGCTTTGTGAATATATGATACAGAAAGGTAAGAGAACCACTTCAACTCATATAGAAAGAACAACTAATACAAGTAGTTACACACACACACACACACACACACACACACACACACAAGAGTTTGCTACATTATAGGAATGATTCTGTTATAATCATTACTAAACTAGTGATTTCTTCTAGTATGCTATCAAAAGTCATTTTTGGACATGTATCCTGACTCCAAATTATTCAGAAAACAACCAGGCAATTTTGCCAGTATTTCTCATTACCAAATCTGTAGAATTTTGAAATCATAAAAGCTTTTTTTTTTTTTTTAAGATAGTCACGTTACATTGAATAACATTTTAATTTTTTTGTACAATTATTATTATTAATAATATGTTTGCACTGGTACATTTTGATCACACATCATAATGAACTTCAGAGTGATAGGGCCATATGTGCATAGGGCACTTGGTGAGTTTCCTCCAGGCTCCCTCTCTCCTCCTTCCTCTTCCCCATACGTGATACTGAGCAGGGTATTAATAATTTCACATATGCACATATCATTGTTTAGTTACTTTTAAAATTATGAATTTGGTAAAATGCAAACTTAAATAATTTCAGAGTGTTTGAGGCTCAATATAGAACAACAGCAACAACAAAAATTTATTTGAAATGCCAGCAATCCGCACGCCTTGATCCTCATCTTACTGTAAGCCTACGATGGGTCGCTGTCGCTCCCGCAGTTAACATTCTGGGGAAGGAAGACGGTGTAGGCGGTGATTAGGCTATTAAAACATAATGAAGGGAGGCAGTAAGTACGAGGGCATGAGTCATAGGTCAGCTTTCTGATGATGAAATTTTTATCAGAGACGTTCTGAAAGGGGGAATAAATTACACTGAAGTATCTTGATGAAAAATTCTAGGTAGAGGGAAGACTAAGAAAAAGGTCTTAAGTGTGGTCGTGTCCTGGGGTGTATTTCACAGAACAGTGTGGAGGTCTATAAGGTTGGAGTGAGATTAGATGCTAAAAGTATGGATGGGGTATATATATACACACACACACTTTTATATATGTATGTATACACCCATATGTATATAAACATAAAGATCCTTATGTTTAGATACATGTTATTTCCTATAACATATATTTAACAGACTTATTTTGGTAAAGGTCATGAATACCTAATGTACATGAAATGTGTTGCATAATTCTAATACATGAAATTGGAAAAAATTCAAGGAAATAGATTCTATTAGATTTAAGAAATATAAAAAAAAATGCAGATAGCCATACCTATTATCTTAAGAATTCAGACTCATAGCGAAAAGGAACTTAGCCCCAATGAAATGTGCACCTCTTTTTCCTAGTCTTGGTGTGTCTCGCTTGGACTCTCTTTCTGGTGGGGATCTGAAATATTTTCTTTTCCTTTTAGATAGAAAACTCAAGATATATGGATTTCAGAAACCATTTCACAGAGTCATTCAATTCCATTTATTTCAAATACCACTGCCTCAGGAGTAATAAATATGCAACTGCCTGTAGACACAATAAAGTATTTAATCTTGAGCAAAAGGTTGTTGAGTTGTTAAACATGAAAGCTACAAAAAGTATTTCTTTGCTCTGAGGAAAATAAAATTTTGTTCTGGATATTTGTGTCGAAAAACGAACAAAGAGATTAAGGCCAAATGTGGACCTAGGCAGATTGAAAGAATTTTTTGTATGCTGTGATTTTTTTATTATTATTATTTTTAAGGCTGACCCGGTAAAAGGTAGTCCAATCATTTTCACAAAAGAAATTGATAGGAAGAAATAAATACGCAGCAATCTAACAGTGTAAGTACTAACATCCACATATATTTTTAATTAGAGGTTAAAAATGGGATAAAATGTGAATACTAGGAATTTTAAATGAACAGATTGTATTTTTTTTAACCTCATCCTCTCATGTCCTGCCAAAAGAAATACAGACAAACACAAGAGAAAGCCCAAAAGAAAAATGACCTATGCTGAGTGTCATACATGAACAACTGCAACACTCATCACAACACCATACATCTCATCAAGACTGAAGTCAAGGCGATCCCCCTAAAGGTACTGCATCTTTAGGATATCTTATGGGAATTATTAAAAATGTTTTCTACTCCCTGGTTGACTTCAAATAGTCACTATAACGATGATGGACAATTAAGATAGGTTTCCTTCTCTCTTTCTACTTTTATTTTTCTTTGTTCTTTTAAATCTCCAACTCAGGCAAATGCTAAAGGGCCATCAGAGAAAATAAAAAAAAAAAAAAAATAGAGAAAACATCAGAGAACATCTACCTGATTGATGACAAAGGAAAATTGTAAGAGAAATGTGGTTGGAAAAATATATTACTATCAATTGTTTCATTATCTATTGTTAGGAATAAGTCATTGTTAGATTCCTTATATCTATAGATGATTATGCTTTTTAAATGTACAAGTATGAAACACCAGCCAATAGGGAAAAACAAAGGGCTGTGGAACTATTATCACAAGATCCCTTGCTAAATCACATAGGCTAGCTCTCCACCTTAAAGAAAAGAAGTTATAATTTCTTTAAAATTACATTTGAAAACCCTAACATAACATTAAGATGCCTGAAGGATTATTAATCCTGTTTTATCAAAACTGGAAAGAATTACAGTAAAATAAGATGATACTTATGATAAAACCAATCTTCGGCTTCACAAGTTAATGGCTAAGGGAAGAACTGGTAAAGTGAAATAAAGTCTTAGAGGATTGGTTTCAAATTGGAGAGAAACATTATCTGTCACCAGTCCACAAGATGCAAAAATTTGCATATGCTCTGGACTCAAGCAGAATAAAATAAAATATCACAAAGAAAGTTTACACTATATTCCTGATTTTGTTTAGTGTGCTCTTTTTTTTTTTCTTTTTGGCGGTACTGGGGATGGATCCTGGGAGCATTCTACCTCTGAGCTACAGCCCCAGCCCTGTTTTTTATTCTTTATTTTGAAACAGGGTCTCACTAAGTTGCAGAGGGCCTCACTAAGCAGCTGAGGCTGACATCCTCCGGTCTCAGCCTCCCAAATGCTGGGATTACAAGCGTGCGCCACCTATCAATGCTTTTTTTAAGAATAAGTTTTGTGGCAAATAAAATTAAACTTCCCTGACCAATTAACATTTCAGTATAATGAGTTACATAGGTATGTATCATGAACTATTAAAATACTGAGAGTTACACTTCTGGTGTAGCCAGGTAACTCCTGCAGGACTTTTCCTATCCTCAGACCGATCACTTGAGCCAATGAATGCAGCAAGTGGTAGAGAAGCCAAATATTGAAAAAAGAAATGGCTGGGGGGAGGTTTGCTGTTCGCTGTTGCCATTTGTCTTTAAACTTCAAGGAAGGCTTCCATAATACAAAAAAAAAAAAAAAAAATCATGGTTAAAACAATAAATAAAGAATGCAGTTTTTCCATCCTAAAGAATCTAAAGATTGAGTTTGGGGTAACCATAGCTGTTATGAATTAAAGAGAGTAAAACATTACTGTTATTATTATTATTATTATTATTATTATTATTATTATTATTATTATATACTTTTGTTGGTGCTTTGAATTGCACATCATAATGTAGTTCAGAGTGCTAGATATATACATGCCCACAGCACTTGGTAAGCTTCCCCCACCCCAGCACCATTCCCATTTCTTCGCCTTCCCCATACATGATATATTGAGATCAGCATTGGTAATTTCACATACAGACGTAATGTCGGCGAGTGAATCTTAAACAGAAGAGCGTCAACTGGGGAAGCCCCAAATTCTGCATATAATCTCTCCTTAATCTCAAATTTGCTTGTGAACCCCGTGTGTAAGAGACAAATCCAGTTATAGGTAGAAGAGTTCATCCAGAATCTTGTAGTTGCCCGTAAGAAAAAGCAAAATGTTTGCTGAAACACGCAAACCAAACACTCAATACTTTTTGGAGTAACATTATTTTCACAAATTTCAAGATATAATCCAATCGTTCTGCATACAATGGACTAGAAATACGTGACACGTTTCACAAAAAGAATGATTAATTTGCAGAATCATCAAGCAAAATATCAGTGTGACATGGATACTCTGAATAACAACAGTAGCTAGCCTGACCTGTTTGATAGTTATGCACTACTTCCCTGGTTGTTATAGCAAATTAAAACTCATGTATATTAAAGGAAATAATGAGGATAAATGCAGACATCGATGAAATAAAAATGGACAACTAGTAGAATAACTCGCCAGAATAATTCATTTTGATATAAAGATCAACAAAATTAATAAACCACTTACTAGACTGATCAAGAAATGAGAAAGCAGGAACACAAATTACATATATCATAATAAAACATAGTTATCACTAAGAGTAGTCCAAGCATATATAGAATAATAAGAGACATTATGAATGATTTTCTGTCAACAACTTCAACAATTTAGATTAAACAGACAAATTTCTTGAAAAGTGCAACTTATCAAAGCTGACAGAACACAGAAGACAAAATCTGAATAACGTCATGTCTGGTAAATAAATTAAATCCATTATCATAAACCTTCCAAACAAGAAAACTCAGGGACCAGATGATATCATTGGCAAATTATTTCAATCACTTAATGAAAAAATAACATCAATGTTATCCACAGTCTCTTGCAGACAGAAGGCGTCCAAAATCACAAAAGTGTATTAAATAAAAGAATTCTGGAGGCAAATATGCCTCCATGAACCAAGATGCAAAATCAATTAACAACACTTTGGGAAATTAAATCCAGTAATATTTAAAAAGAATAATGCAGTTTAGCTGAGAGGGGTTAGCAGAAGAAGGCAAGATTGAGTTAAGTTTCCCAAAATGATATGATGTAACTTATTATGTTACTAGAATGAAGAGGAAAAACTAAAAAAAATAATTTTAATAAGTTCAGAGGCGCATTTGATAAAATTTTATATTCTCTCAAAATTAAAATTCGCAGCAGTTTAGTAGCATAGGGAAACTCTTGATCTAATCTATGAAAAACCTAGGGCTAACATCGCATTTAATATCGAACATTTGAACACTTTCTTCCAAGTTGAGAACAAGAAAAAAGTGCCTCTTCTCACCAATGCTATGGATGTTTAAGACACTGAGAAAGAGAATAAAAACAGAAATAAAAGCACAAATGTGAAAGAAGAAGGAGCACACATACCTGCAAATGGCAGAAAAACCTTGAGGAATCTACATTGATGGAGGAACCAATCAGTGAATTGAGTAAGATATCAGGTACAAGATTGCTAAATATAAAGCAATCGTAAGAAGAAGAAAAAAAAAAAGAAAACAATTATATTTTTCGCGTATTATCACCAAAATTTTTAAATGAAATTTAACACATGCTATTTGTATTACTGCCCAAAATATGAAGATAGAAATAAATTTAGTCAAATAAGTGTCAAGACTTCTATATTAAATTTATAAAACAGTTCTGAAATAAAGATGTGAAAGAATAGTGAGAAAAACTCTTATCATAAACTCCATCTTAGCTGGGCGTGGTGGCGCACGCTTGTAATCCCAGCATTTGGGAGGCTGAGACTGGAGGATCCGGGTTCGTGGCGAGCTTCAGCTACCTAGTGAGGTCCTCCGCAATTTAGTGAGACCCTGTTTCAAAATAAAGAATAGAAAATAGGGCTGGGGGTATAGCTCGGAGGTAGAATGCCCCTGAGTTCAATCCCCAGTACCTAAATAAATAAATAAATAAATAAATAAATAAATAAATAAATAAACTCCATCTTGTTAAGATGTTAATCTCTATCAAAGTGATCTATGGAGAATGTTCTTCTTTTTATAATATTTTATCTGCCAAATGCTTATTGTAAAAATGATGGGCCAATTCCTTGGACTTCACTTCCAAATCCTTGATCCCAGGAAAATAAGTAGACCTGCAGTCTGAGGAACCCATTGCCACCTACAACCCAGAGGGTCTGGATTAAATTAGTTACCACGGCAGACACCTATTCCTCATTGTCCTCCTAAAGTGGAGGTAATAGTGACGATGAGAACAAAATGCAATTGGAAACAATCTTCAAAATTAAAATGTAGCACATATATAAGGGATGATTATGTGCAATGAAAATAAAGAGGGTCTTTAAAGAATTGACACCTATCGTATGCTCAAAATCAAAAGTGAGTGCACCTTTGCACACTGCTTATATTGTGGAATAAATAGCACTTATTGCTTTCATATATTTTCTCTATCTAGATGGATAGCAACAGAAATTTGGGTAATAAAAGAGTATTTTATGATTTATTTTATTAGGATGACATATGAAAAATCAAGAGTTACTTTAATATATTTTATATTCCTCAAAGTCTCTCATGAGATTTTAAAATTACTATAGCCCTTTTGAGATAAAAAAATCATTATTGATTAAAGTAAGATTAGAATGAAGTCACCAAGTAGAAAAAATTTGAAAAACATATTTAAAGAAAAGTCACCTCTAAAAATAAAAATTAAGTATCAAAAAATCTATCTGCCTTCTTGCTATAAATAAAATTATATGACATGACAATGGAGATACGCTTTCTTTCTCAGTAAGCTGACAGGCTTTTCTTTTTAAATTTCAACTGTGCAAGTTGGGGTGTGTGTGCTAGTTATTAAAAAAAAAAAAAGATTCTCAGACACTGTCATAGACAAATTGAGGTATAAAAGAGGAAGAGATGAGTGCTTTACAAAGTGATCTCAGAAACATTTCAGGGCCCTGGGAAATGCTCCCCCATCCTCACAGGATTTCAACCTATTTTCCAATCTAGAAATGTTGAAGCTGAAAGTCCTATTTGAAAAATTGCATGAACTTTTCAAACTTCTGTTTTAAAAGCACTTGCTTGAAGGATGTGCAAAGCTGCAGAGTAGTCAGAGAATGTTCATGGATAGTAGTGGTTTTACCCCTCCTTATCCAGCCTGTCAAGAATGAACGAGTTATCGAGAGTCAGTTTGGGGGTCTAATCCCACCTCTCTGCGAGTCCCAACTAATTTCTCCACAAGCTATTTCACATTTGCTGCAGAAAAGTATAGCTTCATTACTAACATGAGGATGTGTAGTGGTGCAGTTTCCAAAGGCGTCTAATAATTTCCTATCAATAATATGTTATCTACTTAGGCAGTCCTTGGATTCTATAAATTATCTACTTTGTCAAATAAATATTTGCTTTCAAACGTGTTTGCCAACACTGAGAATCTGAGTGAGGTTAAATGATTTTGGGGTGTAAAAATAAGTTTACCACTTGTGTAAAGAGATGGAAAGGGTTAAAAGAACCTTTTGCTTTTGTTTTAATATGTTTCCCTTCTCTAAGAGGAGTCCCTCCTGAGGTTTCAGAAGCTCCATATTGTCTATTATTCGTAAACAAATGGGGATTAAATGCCAGCTCCATGCCACATTGTATTAGCTGAAACTAAAGTCAGTTTAATTTTTTTTTCCAATTGAGTTCTTTCTTTGTGACCCTTTGTCCTTCAGCTTTAACAAGGAGAGTGGAGTTTGTTTAGATCAGAAAAGTTTCAGAGAAACTTAAGAACATCAGAACAATAACAGAAAACGCTAACCATTCAGCAAATATACTAGGTCAGACTGAGATAAATGGATAGTTTTATAATAGCTTGCTTATTGTCTATCAATTACATTTTTAAAAATATATATGCATAATACATCTTCACAGCTGAGATAGCTGATTTATGTGAAATAGAGTTAGCATTGACTTTAAAGGAGATTGCAGAAAAAAAACTGTTGCAATAAGACTTCAAGTTCCACGTCCAAAAATGGTTAATAGTAAGTCACATGGGAAGGGACAATGGAGGAGAAGGGTGAAACTTGGAAGAAAATACACAAAGAAGCTGGGCATGGTGGCGCACGCTTGTAATCCCATTACTTGGGAGGCTGAGACAGGAGGATCCAGGTTCGCGGCCAGCCTCAGCTACTTAGTGAAGCCCTCTGCAACTTAGTGAGACCCTGTTTCCAAATAAATAATAAAAAATAGGACTTTGGGTGTAGCTTGGAGATAGAATGCCCTGAGTTCAATTCCCAGTACCACACACACACACACACACACACACAGAAAATACACAAAGAGCTGTATACTTGTATGATTTTATCACATTGAACCTCGTTGTGATGCATAACTGCAATGCACAAACAAAATATTTTTTAAAATTAAAAAAGATAAAACCATATTGCATGCTAATTGAAAACCTATCCATTGATTTCAAGAGCACAATATTACTTCAGTCCCTAGTAACTATGCTTAGTTATTATAACTATTGATTTTTATTTGAAAAGCAAAAAGTATCTAGTATATGGAACATGCCATCCCATCAAGTTGGACTATTATACAATATATGTGTGACGTGTATAATATGTTGTCAATGATATTAGCAATGAAACACTAGAGAGTCAAAAAGCAATTCAGTTATACATAAATCATATTTAAAAACAATGTCAAGACTAAGGAAACCCTACCTTATATTATACATTTTAAAATGTATTACAATCAAATGCATATAATGATTTTAGCCAAATCTCAACAGTACTAATACTGGTGAGGACTTCTGCTTTCTCTTCAATTAACTGCTTTGTGATGGAAATATATCACAGACAGGAACATTTTTCAATGATTTCCCTGTGATTTACAGTCTTATTCATAATCCCACAAAATGTCTTTCCATCCTAAACATCTGGAATTCACTGTCATCATGTCCCCAAGCTTTTCAGTCTTGCTTTCTTGCATTAAAATGTCACTTAATACTTTACAAAACTGCACAAGTATAGTTTTGAATGTTTACACTTGAGAGTAGAAAGGATTAGAATGATTAAACAATTTGCTAAACCTCACATGGTCACCAAGTATCAGTGTTATAATTAATCCAAAATCACATTCTCCATGCCTGTTGGACAAATCTCCTCACTTTCTTTGTACATCTATACCAGTTTATATTATTATTATTATTATTATTATTATTATTATTATTATTATTATTTTATGCCTGAACTTGCAGAGTAATGAATTTTTAAAAATAAACATTAAGCCAGCATACCTGTAATTCTAGTACTTGGGAGGTTGAAACAAGAAGATCACAGTTTCAAGGCCAGCCTTAGCAAATTACCAAGACTCTCAGCAACTTACCAGGAATCTGTGTAAGTTAAAACTAAAAAAAAAAAAAATTAAAAGAGATAGGGAGTATGGTCCAGAAATAGAATGTCCCTGGGTTCAATCCCAAGTACCCAAACAATAAAATAAAATGAAGAAAGAAAATAAATAGCCTTAATTTTGACAGGATTTGGCTTTAATTTTTTTTTCATGAGTTCACTGAAAGATAAATGGTTAAGTATCTTAGAGCTATTCAAAATCTCCTCCACTGTTTCATTATTTGTTCACTTCCCTTCTTATTGAACAAAAGAACTTTGATATTACTTCAACAATTCACTGTATTAATAATAATAGCAACAACAACTACAGAGCTAAGAGAAAGTTCTAGAAATAAAATCAGCCACAAGAGGACTGGAGGGTGTGACTCACTGGTAGAGAGCTAGACTGGCCTGTCTATGTAACCCTGGGTTCAATCCCTGCACCGCATGAAAACATTTTTTTTATTAAAAAATGCACATATTGTAAAAATAAGGACTAGTATATATTTGATCAATATAAAAATAATGAGATTAGACTTGTAAAAATATGGAGCACCATATATAGGAAACATTTATTGAATTAAAAACAAAAACCTAGCTATATGTATATGCAGAAAATATACATTAACTATAAGGTTATAGCAAAGTTCCAAATTTTAAAAATGGAATGATATTTGGTAAAGGACTATTAAAAAGTGTTGGTGCCGGGCGTGGTGGCGCACGCTTCTAATCCCAGCATTTGGGAGGCTGAGACCAGAGGATCCGGGTTCTCGGCCAGCCTCAGCTACCTAGTGAGGCACTCCGCAACTTAGTGAGACCCGGTTTCAAAATAAAGAATAAAAAATAGGGCTGGGGGTGTATACTGGGCGCATACTTGTAATTCCAGTACTTGGGAGGCTGAGACCAGAGGATCTGGGTTGGCAGTCAGCCTCAGCTGTTTAGTGAGGCTGTCCACAACTTAGTGAGCCCTGTTTTAAAATAAAGAATAAAAAATAGGACTGGTGGTGGAGCTTGGCGGGAGAATGTCCCTGGGTTCAATTCCTAGCACTTAAAAATAAAAATAAAAGGAAGTTACAGTAAAATAAAAATAAAAAAGGGGGGAGCATGAGGAGGAGAGGGGGAGATAAACAAATCCTGATCATCATTCCTCTGTCCCCCGTAGCGCTGGGCGCCAAGGCTGGCAGTCAATAATTCTGTCTTCCTCACACTCCTTCCTAAGAACATAAGGGGAATCCTTGGAGCATTCCCTGGTGGAGTAGAAGGAAACTCGTGTAATTGACAGTGGTTCTGTGTCATCTGGAGTTCTTCATGGATTCTCCTCATCCACTCTGTTTAATTTCATCTCATATGAGGGACACAGACCTTTCCCAGGGCACATTACTGTATAGACTATAAACAGACAAATGCAAATGGGTAAATACTATTCTGAAGAAATACAACAAACGGAACGAGTGCTAGTGAAGCAAAATGAGTGGTATGCAAAAACCAATTTGAGCGAGCAAAATACACATACTTTAAATACTTAAGTGGGCAAGAGAGCATCATGGATGGACCCAAGTTTTCTGGGGTTGGAGGTCTTCAATGGTGTGATCCTTTTTTCTACAGAATTACAAGGTCAAGTCCGGGCGTGGTGGTGCACACTTGTAGCCCCAGTACTTGGGAGGCTGAGTACAGAGGATCTGGGTTCGAAGCCAGCCTCAGCTACTTAGTGAGACCCTGTTTCAAAATAAAGAATAAAAAATAGGACCGGGGGCGTAGCTCAGAGGTAGAATGCCCCTGCCCCTGGGTTCCATCACCAGTACCGAAAAAAAAAAAAAAAAACAAGGTCAAATAAGATGTGAAAGTAAAAAATTTGAAAATGCTACAATATCTTAAAATATATAATGTTTTAAGTTTTAACTTATGGTTTTATTGAGTTTAGCTGAAGTTCTTCAATAATTTCTTTTCTTATTATTTTATTTTCTTGTTTTACATAGTCTTCAATTATCTTTTCCCAATAATCATATTACAATATTTTTACTACAGAATGTAGATGACTGATAATTCAATTTTTCTTCTGGCATGGTTGATTGAAATGAGTCCATATTATTGTATTTTAAAATATTTCTTAGAGCTTTGAAGGTCTATTAAAAGTGTTATATAAATTTTGTTTTTGTCATACTTATAAAATAATTATTGAAGTTCTTTCATACATGAACAATAATATTTCAAGTTTTACATATATGTCTAGAAAATGTGCCAAAAACAAAATATTGATGGTGTCATATGGGGATATTTAAAGAGAAGGTAACATTTAAACTAGCAAATAAAAACTATTCTAATGATTTTAGAATTTTTAATTATTGAAATAACACAAAATGTTAGAAAAAGTTTCAAATATAAAATTAATTAAAATGAATGCATGTGGTCCAAAAATATATAATCTGAGATAATAATTGGCATGGAAAGTAAAACCATATTTTAACTTCAGCAAATAATTAAAATATATAAGGACAATAACAAAGATATATTGGGTACAGAAAAATATACATAAATCTACAAGAATAGAAAAATACATTGGAAGAAAATATCAATGAAATAATATCTTAGGTTCAAGCCTTATATCTGAGAAAATATATTTTAAATCCTCAACTGATTTTAGCAGTTCCCAGGAATAAAATCATTTACAAGAAAATCTACATAAATCTTTTTCAAGCAATATTGACTTAGAAAATGCAATTTACAAAATAAGATGTCATTTACACTAGTAATAAAACCAGAAAGTGTCATAAAATAAACCTAAGACCATACAACTTCTCTCAGTAGAAATAGTATAAATTTTAGTAAATTATGAGTACAGTTAAGATGATATGAATAAAAAGAGCCATTCTGTGTTTTTGCAGGGAAAATATTCATATTTTTTAAAGGCAAAGATCAAGTGTTGTACTCATGTGAAATCGTCAGTGACAATCTCAACAGCCTGTATGGGGAATGGGAGAGGGGTGGGGGGGGAGTTCACCAAATACTGATGTGTGTATGTCCCTATCAATCTGAACAACATTATGATATGAGACTACAATGCACCAATAAAAGTATATAAAAATTTTTAAAAAATAAGATGTGAAATTAGCTAGTGAAAATCAGGGCTCTCAAAGAACTTTCCTTGGGGCTACATTTCATCCTGAGTCTTCCAAGAGAAGAAGCGGGTCCACAGGCATCAAGAGACCATGAAGACTGACTAAGGTTTAGACAGCATGAAGTGAACATTTTTCTTAATTCTTAGATTAAAGGAAAAAATTGTATGATATCTTTGAATTTAGTAAGGAGAAGTTGAGAGCAAACATCAAAAGTACAGGATAGCTGTATATATATGATATTTGAATATTATTAGTTTTTGTATGGTATCCTCATGCATTTCATTAAAAACATTGTAAAATATCTGTTCAGAAACTCAACTTGGTACTTCATTTTATTGGTACAGTCTCTCTCTTACCTAACATTTTAATCATGTTTATAATCTCTTAATGAATACAGCTCTTTCAGTTATTATTTATGGGACAATTATCTCCAGTGAGTGAATCTAATTATTGAAGGTGGTCAAATTAATGATAATCTGGTTCTTGGCACCAATGTACAGAAGACTGTAGAAGCACCATGTGTTTATGTTTTACCATGACACCCATTATCAGTATCGATGTGACCAAAGATGTCAGCATCTGGCTATCTCTAGGGCAAGTAATTAAACTCAAGCTTTATTTAATATTTTTGCTACTATTTAATCCATTTTGACAGTTTCTCGGTTGCTTTACTTAAGATCCATTTCCCTTTTGCTGCAATGCATGATACTTTACTAAATATTTTAGAAAATGATAAAGAGAAATAATTGCATTCGTACCCAGAAAAATCATCAGAGGAATGTGAAAAGAAGAGATAGGTGATATGAGAAAGACAATAACAGTGTGTAACTGGCAAGAGCTAGAAAGAGCTTTCAACTCTGATGGGAGAATAAACGTATTTGGACAAATGTCTGCTCTTTTACCATTTATCAAAAACCTCTGCACCATTTTATTTGCTCTCTTTTTTCTGCATTTAAATCCTTCAATTTATAAAAGTTTTAGTTGATCCTTCTAAGATACCTTAGCACCGAATCCTGAGAACCCTGGAAATTATAGTTGTGTTGGAATAAGGATGTGCATTGCAGACATTCTGAGGTCAAATGCGATACAGTCATCTTTTGATTGCCCTGGAATGCTGCAGAAATTAATTTACGCCCTATAGCCTCTATCACTCTTTGGTGTTTGTCCTTGCCCATCCATCTCCCCCCTCCAGCCATCTTCCTGCCAGTTTTCATCCTTACATTACCTTCGTATTTCACCGGTATGTGTTTGATTCTATGACTCTTGGTAAGATGTTACACTTGGCTGAATAGTGTCCCTCAAAAACAGCTTTCTATCCAAATCCTCTGAATGTGATCTTATTTGAAATAAAGTCGTTGTAGGCAAAGATCAAATTCAAATGAAATCATTCTGAAATTCTTTTAAGGGCGCCCTTATAAGAAAGGGGAAACGTGGACACAGACTCAGAAGCTGGTGGCCATGTGACAGTGCAGGAAGAGATTGTAGTTATGCTGCCACAGCTAAGGAGTGCCCAGGGTCTCAGCAGCCACCAGAAATGGGGGAGAAGATACGGATTTGAGGAAACCAGCCATAGCTTGGTTTTGAGCTTTCAGCCTCCAGAACCAAGAGAAAATAAACCTTTCAAGCTACTCAGTTTTGGGGAATTTGTTATAATGACCTAAGAAAACTAATTAAAATGTATCTAGTTTGATTAATATTTGACAGTCTTTAAACTGACCAATGAGAGTATTTTAGGGGCCTTCAGAGATACAGCCCACTACTTATGGAAAACAACTCACATGACTGTGGAGAGTGAGAAGTCCCACAAGCTGTCATCTGCTTTTTCTAAACTTTAATGAAGAGCTGAAATTTTATTAAATTATAAGGACAAAAGCATATTTAAAATAAAATATTGCTATGTTTCAGAAATAGTAGTAAGCCTAAGATATATTTTATTACCTATAATCTGTGTGTGTTAAAGTTGAAAACGAATACAGATTTTGTGTTGTCATTCTTATCGGAGGTAGAATTTAACACTTAAAGATTTTCTAAGAGAGTTCATTGTTCTGTCGTGTTATTTTATGACTGCCTTGAATAGAGATCTATTGAGGAAGAGAAGACTCTGTCTTTTGGTAGCATTCTGGTTAGACACATCCATCCCACTGCTTTTACAGCTATCCCTGTTCCAAATTTGTGGCAGAGATTCTCAGTTTTCCTTGTTATCCATTCTCACATTTTTATCAGTGAAAGAACTCTCAAGAGGTACTATAATGATTTGGATTTAGGATCTCCCCTTACCCTCATGGAACATGATAGCACTGTTGGAAGTGGCTGTTGGTTGCTAAAGAGGGATCCCAAGGAGTGTGGCCTTGGGGATGATATCAGTCTCTCCTCTTCTTGCTTGCTTTCTTGCTTCCAGCTTCCACAATCTGAGGCGTGTCGGAAACCATGATGTACCAAATAGTGAAGACCTAAGGGTCTAAGGGCTGTTTGCAGTCTATGTCTATCTCAAGTACACTCCATGCTGACACCAAGAGCGCATAAAAGAACTATGTGCTAACCATGGACATCAGGTGTGCGCGTAAGAACTATGTGCTGGCCACAAAGTTAGTGGGATTTCATAAGAATAATAGGTTTTCTTACGGGTTAATGGAAATAGTCAATTGAATGGTAAACTTGGGCAGGAGTATGCAGTATACTTTTAGACAATAGGTTAGGTTAAATATTAATATATGGCTAAAGGGTTTCGGGAATAATGTGTTTTCTTACAACAATGAGATTTTCTGTAAAAGTATGTTTTTGATCTTTACATGTGATATTTTTCTGTGGTATGAATCAAAATCGCCTGATGTTTTTCTTCTGGTGTTTTTCTTAAATGATCTTCCTTGTATGATTGTATAAAAACATCCTGAAAAACAAACTCAGTGCTTCAGCATTCACTGATAGCCCTCCCGAGAACATGGAGTCTTGACGCTGTAATCAACCCTCACTTTCTCCTCTCAGGACCGTCTGATTGTGCCAGCAGGTTCTGTCAGAGCATGACCCTGTGCTCTCCCTCTCTGTATTTCCCATCACCATGCTCTGGCCTCTGCAGATGTAACCTGGTCTAACATGGACTGAACCTCTAAAATCTCCAGAACTGTGAGCAAATAAATCTTCCTTCCTCTAAGTTGCATGTGGTCAGGTTTTTTGCATCATGGCAGAGAGAATGTTGACTGAGACAGCTGCCCAGAACAAAGAACTCAACGCCTAAATGTAGCCATGTGACAATATAATCATTAAATAAAGCATAAACAGAATTGTGTGTATAAATTAGTAAACATCCTTAAAAGGAAGTATTGTCTTTTCGTCTTCTCTTTCTCTTTTCCCTCTTCTTCTTTAGTCCATCTTTCATTGTAGTACTCATAAAATATATAAGAAAGCAAAAGTTACTGGAATTGTTTTGAATCATGAAATAGAATCCAGATATTACAGTCTCTGGGGTCTGGAGTTTAGAAACGGTGTGTCCGGTTGTCTGCACAGTCTCCTGAGACGGTAATCAAGTTATAGACTGGGAGCATGACCCTGTTTGATGCCCAGGGCTATTTTCCAAGTTCATATGGTTGTAGGCAGAATTCAGTTCCTAGCAGTCACAGTACTAAAGCACTTACCTAAGACAGGATGACCATCATTCTCTGCTTCATGCCCTTCTCACTTGGTTAACTCAGACCTATCAAAGATATATTCCCCTTTGATATCTTAAATATCAAATACATCTACTAAACTCCTTTACCTTTCATATTCTACAGGTTAGGGAAATGTCATAGTTTCTGCCTACATGAAAATAATACGTGGTGTGTACTCCAGGCAACAGGAATCTCAGAGGCCCCTTTAAATTCAACCTAGCACACAGTTTTGTGAAATTACGAAGTAAGTTATAAGAACAGCAGTTCGGTGATGAAACTTGGGCTTCTTCTACACCAGACCAAAAAAGAAAAAAAAAAGAAGAAGAAGAAGAATTAAGTATATATCTTGCTCATAAAGCAGTTGTTTGTATTCTGAACACTTGTAGTCAAAGCTAATTCTAACCAGTACAGTGCTTATTGCCCCAACCTTTACTACAGAGAAACGGTAGCGTCACCTCAAAGTTGCTCACCTCTGGCTCCTTATTTTTCTCTTGGCGCATCCTATCCTGTTCAATTTAATTCTGTTTCCTATAATGGGTTAGTTATTGGTGAAGTAACTCATCTGAGTTGGAACATTCATAAGTAGAATATTATTTTCCTGGGCTGGTGGTAGCTCAGTGGTAGAACACTCACCTAGTATGTACATGACCTGGGTTCAGTACCTAGCACCAACACAAACAAACGATTCTTCTCTTGGCTATGGGACTAATTTTGAGCTTGATGAACTCTATCATTTGTGGTTTGCTCTATCTTAGCTCTGCGTTGTGGAAAATTGGTATTTTTGTCGTAAATATTTGGAAAAAATACTTGCGTTATATTCTGTTTTCCTATCCCCCGGCAGCAGGCTCTTCCTCATATGAGCTCCCTTCAATTAAAAACAAGATTATTTACCACCTAATATATATTGGGCATGTGTTTAGAATAATATTTGGGGGAAGGCATTCTGGCTTACCTTTTCTTTTAGTACTCTTGAAATAATTTATTTAATTCATAAAAATTAAATATAAACATATAAAGCCAGGTGCAGTGGTACACACCTATAATCCTCGTACTTGGGTGGCTGAAAGAGAAGGACCACAGATTTAAGAACAGTCTCAGCAACTTAACAAGACTCTGTTTCAAAATGAAAAAATTAAAAGTACTAGGGATTTAGCTCAACTGGGTTCCATTCCCAGTAGCAAAAAACAAAAACAAACAAAAAAAAACAAAACCTTCTCACCTTCTCTAGTTGCCTGGAAGGAGGGGGCCGGGGGGCTGCTAATTCTTTTTCTTTCTTTCTTTCTTTTTTTTACTTCCTGATTTTATCCAGCAGGAACTAAACTGTTAACATCCAGACATCAGCATTTTTCAATATCCATACTACCTCTGAGAAATTCTCTTTCACGAGCTTGAGTTTCTCTGAAAGTTATAGTTCCTAAGTGTAGCAGCTTTAAATTCGAAAGGTATAAATGGAAATATGTGGTCAAGGCAACGCATAAATGGATACATATACATGTAATTCTGCTGCTTTTATAGCCTCAAGTCCCCAGATTCTGACAGCTAGCAATATTCGTTAGGAATGGAGCGGCGAACGCCATCATGTTTCATGGTAAGTGAATTGCACACACACACTTTGAAGAAAGGAAGCAGGAAGGGAAATATGGGAAGGCTTGGATAAATAACTCGTAATCACTTAGAGGCCTTGAAAAGAAACACAAAGCAATACTTTTGGGGAATAATGTTGAACATAACAAAAAAAAAAAGTCTGTTCAGAAACTATGAGAAATTCATTCCTCCATAAGCTCATTGCAGAGAAATCCTGATACTATTCTAAATACAGACATTTCAGTATCTAGAATAGCATTATTAAGTTTTCCCTAAATGTATTGTTATTCAATGTTTTATTTTATCTTATAGCTTATATAAGTTTCGAATTCAAGACTATTTAGAAGGATTCTTTAAGATATTGACCAACTAAACTTGAACAGGCCGGGCGTGGTGGCGCACGCTTGTAATCCCAGCATTTGGGAGGCTGAGATTGGAGGATCTGGGATCGCCGCCAGCCTCAGCTGCTTAGTGAGGCCCTCAGCAACTTAGTGAGAACCTGTTTTAAAATAAAGAATAAAAATAGGGCTGGGTCTAGCTGGGTGTGGTGGCGCACGCTTGTAATCCCAGCATTTGAGAGGCTGAGACCAGAGGATCTGGGTTCGAGGACAGTCTCAGCTACCCAGTGAGGCACTCCGCAACTTAGTGAGACCTGGTTTCAAAAAAAAGAATAAAAAATAGGGCTGGGGGTACAGCTCAGAGGTAGAACGTCCCTGAGTTCAATCCCCAGTACTGCAAAAAAAAAAAAAAAAAAAAAAAATAGGGCTGGGTCTGTAGCTCGGAGGTAGAATGCCCCGAGTTCAAACTCCAGCACCGCAAAAAAAAAAGAAAAAAAAAAAGAAACAACAACCAAAAAAAACCCTGAACAGAATTTCAAAGTAGGATAAAATTTTACAAAAGAGAATTGATGTAGAATGTAGAGTGCATGGATTTAATCCTACTTTCATTATTTTACATAGCAAGGAACTCTTGTGTTTTCCTAATAACTTCCTGGTATTAAGGAAGTTGATCATATAGAGTTATCTATTTTCTTTTTTGACTATTAACATACACATTATCTGTGAACCTTTTCAAATATGACAGCTCCCCAAAATACATTCACCAAGTCCAGTAGGTAGCATTCCATGAAGCAAGCCTATTAGTAGTCAGGAGCTTACCGAAATTAGGGTATATGCATTAATCGGAGGAACCAAAGAATGCAAAGATTGGAAAGCATCAGGAAAAAAATCACTAATGACCCTGGAGGGGTATAGAGGGAGTAAGAAGAAACCAAAGCTTGCACTGGTCCATCCCATGATGCCTTAACCAAAAAGGATTTGGGAAACAAAATGACTTTTTGCTCTGTTTTCTTCTTCCCAGTTTCCCAAGGATTTCTCTTGCAGTCAGTCCTTACTTGGGACCATAAGAGGAAGGAGCTCCTGGAAGTTCTGTATATTTCCACCTTAAATGAGCACAAGGCAGAGTTACCCGCCAACCCCGCGGCTGCCACACTTTCAAGGTAACGTGTGGCATTCATTTAGATTTCAACTATACGACCCCTGAACATTTGAAAATCAACTCATCCTACTCTGATGGCAGGCAAGGAGACAGTACAGGAGAGGGTAGTATCCCAAGGACAGATAGAGTCAAGATCCAAACGGATTTGTCATTTTAACTCCCTGGCCAGGGTCCTGCCTTATCCAACTCAGCAATGAGAACTTTTTTTCCACTTAGCAAGGGGACTCTAGATTGCACTCAATGTCACTGTCAAACTCCCAGAGAAAAAGTGTCAATAGATATTTTGCAGATTGTGACCCTGAAATAGGTGTGAATTTTCCCATTAGCTTCTTATATTCCAGAAACAATGCAAAATGCCCTTTTCGTCTGTCACCCTTCCATTTACGCCAGACTATTACTAGAGTTTTCTTTTAAAGCAGTTTAAGGCATCTCATCATTTTATATTATCCTTGTCCATATTGTACCGTATGAGTTGTTGAAGGTTAATGCATCTAATGTGTCTATATTTTGGGTGATCAAGCTATGCCTGATGATTTTAAATATGAAGTCATTCTTTTCCCCTGGTATAATGATAAATTTACATTATAATTAACAGCCAAAGAATTCCTTTTTGTGCCATATAATGATGCCTTACTTCAGCTTTTCTATTCAGACACTACATAATAAATCACAGGGGGAAATCCTTATTTTTAATATTCACATGTATGCATTTAATGAACATTATTGAATTTTTCAAGTGTGTATTGGAAGAGAGCAGAAATATTTGTGCACTATTATTTTATTTCCATTGGAAAGAATGCAGCCTTCTGCTGATCCAGGACTGTTAATAATTAGCACCTCTATTAGAAGTCAGCTCCTGACTTTCAGCAGCATTATGCTCAGAAGCAATGTTTCCCAAGCGAGCGGAGAATTATACAGTCTTATTAAAGAAGAGCCATTCCTTTGAATACATTTTAAGAAAATCTTCAAAGGAGCAAATTTAAAGCTTCAAATCAGAGCACGGCACTAATTAGTGTGTAACAATGATTTAGGCGGAGAGCACCGGGCCTTGCTAATTTTCCAGGCCCATTCTGCAGTCTCTTTGCTGTATGTTTCTTTTGATGAGTCAATTTACCCAGGTGCCACTTTTTATATTTTAAATACTGTCGTAGCACTTCTAAAGTTTTGGGGAATGGCATAGAGTGATGCTGAAATCTGGCAATTATCTTCTAACTCTGTATTTCAGCAACTAATTGTATGGCTCAGGTTGAATCGCTTAATTCCATTGCAAGTATTTTGCATATATAGTGCCGCTTGAAGTGGCAGGTCTCCGAATCCATCACATCACATCACAACATGGCATCCTATCTGCTTACTCAGCCTCCACACTTAGAAACACAAATGTGCATTAATGATCGATCGCGGATTCCAAGGTGTCAGGAGCATGAGTCCCCTTGATCATACTCTACCTGGCAGAGACTTTTAGAAATTGTAAAGGCAGATCAGCTTCTAATTTAAAAATGCTGTGTACTACAAATGAGTGATCAGAATAAGCTGTTTTCTTCACTTAGTAAATAGTGAGGTATTGATCTGAGAATGTCATGGGAAATTAGAAAACAGTAACACCAGAATGTCATATAACTATGATTTATGACTTTGCCAATATGAAGTTGTAATCGATTACTATTAAGGTCAATATCAAGATTCATTGACTCATGTATAGATAGTGACTAAGGCTAAATTGAGAATCAATGTTTACATCAAAAAAATATATATCTTCTCATGGAAAAATATATGCCAATATATCCTGCCATCCTGTTATTACTTATTATGAGAACATAATCTTTGAAGCATGATAAATATTTTGCAATTTAAAATCGCCCGCTGCTGCTTCTAATTATTGGTCTCTGTATCATTGATGATGGCTATTAGTTTATTTAAATCAAACTTGGTTTTATGAATAAATATAAATGAATCATATCTACAGTCCTAAAATCCCTTATATTCTATCCAGAGGATATCACCAAAAAATTCACAGCACCAGTGCAAATGGTCATATTTTTATTGTGAAACAGCTTATAATACAGGTATGGATAAATTATGTAACCAAATAAAGTAAAAGAAAACAGTGATCTATGGAGTTAAGCACTAAAGACATAAGAAGACAAATTAGAAAAACAAATACACTGATTTACAAAATTGTGTTATTTTACAGCTCAGCTTACTTAACAGTTGTCATGTTTATCAATTAAAATTTTGAATAATTCTAGCCCTCTTCAAACTTTTACCAACTCTTTTTCTCTTCAAGTTCTTTGCTAGTACTTTTTCATTTCATTTTTACTTTGAATTAGATCATTATATGTATCTTTTTATGAATCTGTCACACAACTTGCAGATAGAAGCAGAAGCTAAACTTGATTCGCTCATGGAACCTTTTTAAAGTGTTTATTATTACCAGGCTTATAAATAAGACACTTAGAGCACATCACGACATTTCATCTGATGTTCTGAAACCACAGAAGCAGCCAACTGCAACATGAAAAGAAAAGAGGAACCAAGCCTGCACTAGTGAACATTTTTAAATTGTGGTGTTAGAGTCACGTGTGCAATGAACAATGTCTTGGGAGCTACCAGGGTTAGGAAACAGCAAGAGAAAGTTGAGCAGTAATCATCCATGTACTTCCTTCATTCAACCAGCTACTTGTTTCTATGTGTGTGTGTGTTTAAAAATTATTTATTTTTATTTTTGTGGTACTAAGGTTGAACCCAGAGCACTTTGCCATTGGGCTAACCCCTCAGCTGCAATGTACTGTTCAATCAACATTATTTCTCTTCCCATCCTTCTTCCTCTTCCCTCCCTCTAAGCCTCCGATTCTACTGTCTGTTTCAATGAGATTGACATTTCTAGATTCCAATCATATGAATGAGATCCTAGAGTACTTGTCTTTCTTAGTGTTTGGCTTATTTCACTCGGCATAATGTCTGCAGGTTCCATCAATGTTGTAGCAAATCATAGAATCTCTCTGCTTTTGAAAGATGTAATAGGATTCCATTATACATCTCTACCACATTCTTTATCCATTCATCCATTGATAGATACTTTTGTTAAATCCATATCTTGGCTATTGTGAATTCTGGCCATAAAAGTGGGAACACCAGATATCTCTTAAACACACCAATTTTCATTATCTTGTATACAGAGAAGTGGGACTTCTGGATCATATAGTAATTCTAGTTTTAGATGTTGAAGACCTCTGTACCATTTTCCTAAATAGCTGTACTAATTTACTTTCCTACCAAGAGTGTGCAAAAAGTCTCTTTCTCCTCATCTTTCTCAACTCTTGTTATCTTCTTGTTATCCTTATTAGAATAATTGTGTATCTCCTTCTATGTCTTTTGGCCATTTATATCTCTTCATTTGTGAAATGCCTCTCAGGTAGCCTATTTTTTTTTTTTTTTTTTTGGCAATAGTGGGGATTGAACCCGGTATTGGGCATTCTACCTCCGGGCTACACCCCCAATCCTATTTTTTATTCTTTATTTGGAAACAGGGTCTCACTAAGTTGTGGAGGGCCTCACTAAGTAGTTGAGGCTGACCTTGAACCCGGATCTTCCTGTCTCAGCCTCCCAAGTACTGGGATTACAAGCATGCACCACCACAACAGGCTTCTTTACCTACTTTTCAATTAACTTCTTTTCTTACTCTTGAGTTGCTAGACTCACTTATACACTTTGGTTATCACCCCTTATTTAGAGTGTTTTGCAAGTATTTTTCCCAATCTGAGGCTATTATTAAAAAGACAAGAAGATAAACGTTAGCACATGTGTAGAGGAAAGAAAACCTAAGGACACTGCTGGCGAGAAGGTAAATTGATGCAGGCCCTGTGGAAAAAGAGAATGGACGTTCCAAAAGAAACAACCGTAGAACTACCATATGATCCAGTAACCTCCCCTCATGGAGGAGTTTATGCTAAGTGAAATAAGGCAGACACAGAAAGAAAATATATTGCATAATCTCACTAATATGTGCAATCTAAAGGAAAATAAACAGCAGATAGATGTACAGAGATAGAGTTTAAAACAGTGGTAACCGAGGGGCATGATGGGTAGAAGGATATAGTCAAAGGGTACAGTGTAGTAGGATGTAAAATGGCCAAATCTGGAAATCTAATGTCCAGTCAGAAGATGAGTTAATAAGCTTGTATTAAATTAGAGATGATTTCCAAATAAGTAGGTTCTAATGGTCTCATCAAAAACATAACCATAGAACAAGAGAGATACATTACTGTGCTTCGCTATAGTATTTTACTACGTGTATCTTACAACATCATGTTGTCAACTCTAGATCAGCACAATAAGATGTGTGTTTAGATATCCCAACACTCTAACCTATGTATCCCGGACGGGTGCAAGGAGCTTCTTATATGTAAAGCCAGATGTCAAAGGTTAGAATTACTAATTAGAAAGTTATTTTCAAAATCCCCTATCGAGTGTTAGTAATTCTTCTGGGAACTATGAATATTTGTTGAACAAAGCTGATCCAATTCCTGTTCTTATCAGGAAAAGAAACGGCAAACAACATACCACTGCTACATAATTATAATCCTGGTAAGTAAAAAAAGTAAAATCTGACCAGGCAAAACTATCCTAGTTCCTAGATTAAACTACTTGGTTTTGGGAGGAAAAACCCAAACTTTTGCCTGTCCATTATGTATTACATAAGGATGTATTTTATGCCATTCATAAAATATGGCTGTATCTTGTGCCACTGAAATGCTCTCTTCTCATTTCTTACATGTCCAATGGAGAGAAGTGCTTGTTTTAGTTTTTTGCAGTGTTCACATGTATAATAGTTACGCTATTCTATCAGGGTAGGCTATAGCAAGTAAGAATACAAAATCATGTAACATCTTTAAAGTTTTGATTTGGGGGCAATGTCAGAGCAAAAGAGAGAAATACAAAATCACTTCTTTAAGGATCAATAGAATAAGAATGTACCAGAAGGAAAAATATAGCAAGAAACCAAGTGAGGGTAGTGCTTTATTTTCTGCCTAACAGAAAATGAGGGGAATGTTACTTCAGGCTGGCAAGTGGAACAGAGTTTGGGTGAGTACTCTGTTACCTACGAGACTGGTTAGTCTATGAACGTTGCATCCTGAATAAAGACAGCATTTTGAAATTATGAAACTCTCCAATCCAAGTGTTTCTCTGAACATTTCATTTGTTTAGGTTATTTTTTTCCTTTTTTTAAAAAAAAATTATTGATGCATTGTAATCATACATCTTGATGAAATTCAGGATGATAGAGGCATATATGCACATATTGAGCCCTCTCCCAGTTCCCACCCCACTCCCTGGCCTTCCCGACCTTCCCATTTCAACACACTGGTTAGCTTTTTGTTTTGTTTTTGTTTTTTTATTGGTGCATTGTAATTACACATCTTTGTTAGGTACAAGCTCATAAGGGCATACATGCACACATCTCTCATTTAACCCTTCCCCAATCCCCACCCCACTCCCCCGCCCTTCCTCCTTCTCAGGTTCAGTTTAGTGATTGACTTTGATATGTTTGTGAAAGTACATCATGTGTAGGTTATTAAATATATTTTTTTCTACACAGAAAACTGGCCAACTAATCTCAGTTACATAAGTTTAATAGTAGTTAGCCCAAGTTTATAGGGAACATTGTAGCATCTCTATAAAATTCCTCATATTTGAATATTATTAATCACTGTGAGAGAAATAATTATGTCAAGATTCAGACAGCAAAACAAAGTGAAGCAACATGAATCAATACAACACAAAAACCATCCCTTATTCTAAGGATAAATGGATAGAGGAGTAGGTAGGTATGAAAGTGAGTCAGAGGATGTGCTAATAACTTCCATTTCTTTAACAGAGAGAGATGGAGATACGCAAAACCTCCACAATTTACCTGGCAGTCCATAGAACTATTCCCACCGTAGGGCTATACCAGTCTCTCATCTTTTTTCCACCAATAAGTCACAAAGCTCCGGTTGTCTTTCTTCTCTCTGGTGCTGATAATGAATGATGGTGCATGTATCCATGCTCTCTTCCAGCCCGAAGGAAAGAGGAGAGAGGAAGGCCACAAACTAAGCTTTGTGTTTCAGAAAGTGAAGTGAGAATGATCTCAGCATGGCAGGCTGCAGATCTATCTGTGAGTTCGCATTTGCACAGCATCTCTTAATAAAGGAATTCCAAAAGCACTTCAAGTGTGAAAAATGGAGATTTTTTTTTTCATGGGTAAAAGTTATGGAGTAGAAAATGACCATCCTAGTATCAATTGATCTTGCATTGAAGTGAATGGAAACTTTTGTAATCTACCTCAGTAACAGGACAGCATGAAACAAAATATAATAGTACTACTTCATTTTGAATGATCATTACTAAATAAAGCTTCTGGTAAAATAAATATTATTACCAAGAGTGGGGGAAAAAAAAGAACATTATGAGTCTCAAATGATGGACCAAATTATAAAGAATTAGAACAACAAGCACACTTACCGCTGCATTCCCAACGTCATTCTGAACCTCACTATAAATAGATCGACAGCTGCATCAGAAGTCTGTGTCTTTGCTAATAAATTTGCCCCACTTGCAGTTGAGAATGACAATGAGGCATAGGGTTAACTGATTGCATATCTACACTAAAATGTCACAAAATCTCTGAGACAAGGATATGTCTATTGGACGTACAAACATAGAAGTGTTGTGAAGCTAACTTTTATATAAGAATTCTCAGCACTGGGACAGCACAGTAAGTTTGAAAACAGCAGGGCAGTCATTCCACGCTATAACCGTCCCTTTTGCCCAAATCCTACAGACAGAAGAATCCATGGAGAACAACTCTCTGAAATCCAATACACGTTTAGACTCTAAACAGCAGCCTAGCATGTAACTGTAAATTATTGAAAACTGCCCGTTAATTCAGTGCAGTGCACATTCATATCTGTCTTGATAAATAACATGTTTTTTCTTCATGTGGTGAATTATAAAAGCCACAACCAGTTCATCCTGAACAACCCAGTCCTTCTTCCTGACACATTATTCAGTTACATCATTTTGGATCTATTTACACATCACCCCGAAATATTCAGGCCCTGGAGATAATATTAGCAAGAAAACATTCCATTAGAAAGTCCTGATGCTCAGATGCATATATTCTACTTTCAACATGTTAAAACTTGTTTACATCACATTATATTCTCGTCTCTCATGAATCAACACCTCTTCCACAGTTTTCCAAGACATCTAGTTTGCTGACCTGGAACTGCCTCTCAACATAATAATCATAGAAAAAAATAATTTCGTGTTTTTTGTCCTGGCTCTGCTTCAAAAGTTTTAATTAATTATGTGAGATGATTAGTAATAGCCTGCAAGAAAAAAATAGTCGAAAAAATGTTTTGCTTTTGAGCTTTGTATGTTGGGTCCGAGTTCCCAAAAGTCTTTTTTTTTGTTTTGTTTTTGTTTCTGCAGAAGAAATAAACACTTCAGGTCAATGTCTGATGTGTGAACTTTGAAAGTGAGCCAGGCACTAAAGCACAGAGGGAAACAAGTGACCTTTTCATTCTTCAGTGAGAGCTGCATGTGATCCCGGACCCCCAGGATGCCTCGTTGGTAGGGAGTCATGTCTAATCACCTTGCTCACAGTGTCTCAGCATGTGACTGGTTTGGGAAAAGAAAAGCAACAGCCTTTCTATTTGATCAACTAATCAATGGAATAGAGACCAATGTTGAAACATGATACCATCTTGCTAATAAAACTGAAGCAAATTCAATAAAATGGAGATTTATACCAGTTTCAGTTACATGGAGGCTTATCCACATTGGTGCATATACCCAAATTACCAATAAAATGCAAATATTGCATGTACCCTGTGTATTTCAGGATTTATATTTCTGTAATATTAATAGCGGTAGTGATCAAATAATCCTTGTAGTTGCATAACTTAAGGTATTGATAAGGATTTTTACTAAAGTATAATTATACTGAATAATTAGATGCCTTTCAGTCTTTATTAAAACTTTAAACATGACATATAACAACCCTAATGTATATGACGTACTTTCACAAACATATCAAAGTCAATCACTAAACTGAACATGAGAAGGAGGGAAGGCGAGGGAATGGAGCGGAAATTGGGGAAGGGTTAAATGAGGGATGTGTGCATGTATGCCTTTACCAGCTTGTACCTAACAAAGCTGTATGATTACAGTGCACCAACAAAAAAAGAACATATAACAAAGTTTTACTATTTTAAAAAATATTTTCCTCAAAATTCTAAACTTTGTTTTATTTATTTTCCTGTCATTTTAAAACACAGTTGCAATGCATGCATAACAGTAAAATAGTATTGAGTATAATGCCTCAGACCACTAGTTATGTGAGGTTGATAAAATGGTATATTTTGATGCTTTTCTGAAGTTATCGACCAAAAAATGTAATTTAAAATCAATGAATAGAATTCAAGTTTAATTTTTTGTGACATAATTTCATCCAAACCTTGCCAATAGTGTATACTCATAAACTTGTATAATGATAAATTGAAGATAGATATTAACTATATCTAAAATACATTGCATGATTGTATTAAGTATTTTGAAAGCTTTATTGAATTATAATCGATATAGAAAAATTACACATGTTCAACATATGCATTTGGATGGATTTTTGTTTGTTTGTTTTTTTGGTTTTTTTTTTTTTTTTTTTTTTTTTTTTTTTTTTTTTTTTTTTTTTTGCGGTACTGGGGGTTGAACTCAGGGGCGTTCTACCTTCGAGCTACACCCCCAACCCTATTTTTTACTCTTTATTTCGAAACCGGGTCTCACTAAGTTGCGGAGTGCCTCACTAGGTAGCTGAGGCTGGCCGCGAACCCGTATCCTCTGGTCTCAGCCTCCCGAATGCTGGGATTACAAGCATGCGCCACCACACCCAGCCCCATTTGGATGGATTTGGACACACACATATGTGTTCCATGATGCTATCACCAAAATCAAAGGCAGTAAACATATCCATCACTTCATCTTAACACACACGCAGAGCACACAGATAAAGAACACAAAGGCATTTTTGTATCTGTTCTGCCAGAAAAAAGCCCCTATAAGAGTAGATAACTCATATTATTACTAATCAGTGAAAATTTTTATCACAATTTCAGAAATGACTACTCAAGTAAGTGGTTCACTTCTTAGACCACCTACTAGTGACATATTCCATTTTCTTCTAGGAAATGTATTTGTTTGTATGGTATTTTGGAACACTTTAATTACAGTTAGTGGTTTGTTTTAAAGCAAGTCTCTTCTGAACATGATAAGCAAGTCCCACAAGAACCTAATAGAAAGTCCTGTTAGAGAATACTTAACCGTATAAAAACTTCCTGTGTGTTATGGAAGACAGAAGATACTATAGAAGGCCAAAATATCTTTGCCTCTTCTGAAGATGATTTTTTTTTATGTCTCTCTGGTGCTGAACCTTCTGCACATCCTCCTGTATGATACCATTTCAACTCAGGGTAGCACTGATCACCAGTTGGGGAGACATTATATGTCTTCCTTTCCACACGGAGAAAAAAAATGAGCCAGCCAATTAAGAGATATGCTTATGGTCACAGAACTAATACGTTATGAAGCTAGTGTAGAACCCCGTGTCACAACCTATATTTGTGCACACAAACCCATGCACACACATCTCACTTGTTAATCAAAAGGTTAAAAATGAGAAATCTATTTTCCTCTTTGATGAAATGATTAAAAGGACAGGTGTGCAGCTATGATAAAGAAATTTCCAATAGCAGGCCCTAAATAAGAGAAAAAAAATCAGTCAGATATATTCACTGTATACAGGAATATTCATTCTTATTCCTCATACTCAGTATGCGCCTTCTCTCCCCACTTTAAGAAGAAATATGCAGTACAAGACAAGTCCTCCTTTTTTTTTTCTTTTCTTTCTTTATTACACTTTTGTCATCATACATCATAATGAGAGTCAGAGTGATACAAGCGTACCTACACACGGTACTTGGTGTATTTCTCGCCTCTTTGATTTTCTGCTGTACCCTTTGAAAGGCTTGGCTGGTTTTCTCCCATTACCGAAGGTACCTTGGCTTTTCTTTGCATTATTTCCCTTGTTCATCCAAACTGGCCTCTTCATGGCCATGGATTTTGTTTCAGTACAGTTCTTTTTACAACTAGCCTCCCTCCTTACGCTCTAAAACAGAGACCAAAGGAACCTGTGAGAATTGACCGATTATCCCACACTCACCAGAAACTTCTAATACCATCGCATGCAAAGACTCGCGCGGTAACTAAAGCTTTAAGCAGAAGTAATAAATGACCAGACAAGGTGGTTCTATCCCCAACAGGATAATTCTCATGTTAGAAAAATAGTAATAAAACTGTGCAGTCTCATAGACAGCAGATTTATGCTTTATAGCCGTTAAAGCCCCACACTTAACCAGCCGGTGGGGCAGTCATTTCCCACGGATCGTAAATCACTTGCCTTTCCACGGTATTCAGTGCTCACCTTCATGTTACTACCAAGACAAATGCTACCTTGTAGTTCGAGGGAAATTTGCATTATGTGGTAGAATTATATGAATTGCCCATCCAGTCCTCCTGAGTGCCTGCAGATTGTCATAAAATAACAAAAGCAATACTATATTATGGAATTGCTGCTCACAGCACTCCTCTTGATGGCGAGCCAAAAGTACTGGAGAGCTTTAGAGTTTAGTTAGAGCTTTAGAGTCGGGCCATAAAAACACATTTGAGCAAGATATGGCTATTTGAAAAGCCTGTGTTCATTTTTTTCTACAGACCAAATGAAGCATACAATTTGCGGAAGCAGTATCAAGTGCGAAGTTTTTCACCTAGTTCCCGGCAATTTCGAGTATCCAGAACCACAGAAAACCATAAGAACTATAAAAGACGATTGACTTCCGAAAATAAGTGAGTACCAAATCTTTTATTAACAGAGAAAAAGTGCAAATAAACCCTTCGATAGCTACGAGCATCCAAAACCAGTGTGATAAAATGCCAAAAGTGGAAAACATAAGAAAAAAAAACCCATTCACAGTTTGCTTTATTTTTTTTTTTCAAGGACCTAGCAATTGAGGACTTATTACTACCCTCTTGCCCCTCCACAAATTCATTGTATAACAAATATGGCTCCCTAATTTATGAATTAAAATACTACCACTTTTGTTTGCACACATGGAAGTAAATCATTTTATATAAAATGTTACAATTGGTATGGCACTAGTGACTACTGGTAATAGGAATTAAGATATTTCCTTTTATTCCTATTAAACCAAGCCAGTACACATAAGCAGTCAGCTCTTCCACCCAAAATCACATTGAGATTGGAGCATGATGTCCGAATTGAGTACATGTCACATGATAGAGCCATAACAGTCCTGAGGTGACAGTAAAGAAAGGTGCTGAGAACTGTTGAAAAGAGCAGCCTTGACGTGCTTTGGAGAACAGTTTTCCTCTCTGAAGCCTCAGAAAGTTTTCAAAATTGGAAGGTGAACATTCAAAGAGTTTGCATAAGATGCCAGACTTTGATCATAGTAATCGTATTTGGAACAACTGGACCACGTAAGCTCTCACCACTGTTACCACCACCTCCGTGGCCACCTCCACCATTACCACTGCACAATCAGAGAGTAGCAGAAACAGTGCTGTGTCTCAAAATAGAAATAGAGTTTGCATTCTCACAAGTCGCCAGAGATTAGTTAAGGTGCCTTGCTAGGCTACAAGGCAATGGTTTTATGAGCACAGAACCTATGTGTCGAGGTCTAGGAGTTTGTGCCCAGAGGTTAGTGCTACCTGTTAACACATCTCACGTAGGAACAGAGTCCTCAGAGTATTCTGGAAAGGGAACAAACCTTCCCCAAGACAGGAATTCTTTTCCAACTACTTATATTAATGAATCTTCTCCTACATTCATAAATATGAGCCAACCACCAAGGAATTCCAAACGACTGAAGGAGAAGGAACAAAAGTGAAAAGAAAATCATAATAATAACACAGAGGAAACCATGATAACTTAGGCAATAATAGTGAAAAAATTCTACTTCATATTTTCAGAGAGATTAAGAGTTATCCAAAACATAAGAAAAGGTAGCTACATAAAAAAAATGAATACTCAAAAGATAGAATAAAATTCTTGGTAATTAAATATAGTGATAGCAAAAAATAATAAAAATATAACACAGAAGAAACCTTCCAGATCATAAAGCTAAAGACAAAAGGAGAGAGAGAATGGGAAAATATATTAGAAGGCAGTATAGATCTAAAAATCAATGATTTCTAATGGGAAGTAAAATAAGTATGAGGTGATGAAGAAACTATTGAAGATGGTGGCAGTAAAATTACTGTTTGCCTTTAAATAACTCACTTTGAACAATACCAGAGTTCCTCTATCTATAATATCTCAATAACCATCTATTCAAAACTTCTAAGATATTGTAAAGCACTCAAATTTTAAGAAGAACTGAAGTTATAACCCACAAAAGAAGTTTAACCTGTAGTTATCTACATATAAAATGTTAAAATACCATTTATAGACAATTTAAATAATACACCTTTCTACCTGAAGTTTAGCAAATTGCGTCATTTCAAATTAATTACATATTTAGGTAATCACACAAAGAATAAGGAGTATTTCACAATATATTTTAAATAAAATAAAAGTTAAAATGTAATATTATTGTATACCATAAGTGCATAAAACAATGTTAATAGTGATGCAAAAGAAGGTTACATATAATGTAGATTTTAAATAGCTCATTTATTTGTATGGTATATAATTATCAGTTTGGACACATTTAAAATTACTGAACAAATAAATAAAACTATTAAAAATTCAAAAATAACTTTCAAAAATATCAGAATATTTGAAAATCACAAATTAAAACAATGCTATTTGCACACATATATAAAGAACAGCATACTTAGCAGCATATGAAAATGCCAGTAGCATATATACAAAATTGTTAGTTGAAAAATAAAAGGTGTATAAAGAACACTAGCCTTTTGACATATTCATTTCTATTTATTTATTTATTTATTTATTTATTTATTTATTTATTTATTTTTGTGGTACTGGGGATTGAACCCAGAGGCATTTTACCTTCGCGCGACATCCTCAGCCCGATTTTTAATTCTTTATTTTCAAACAGGGTCTCACTAAGTTGCAGAGGGCTTCACTAAGTACCTGAGGCTGGCCGCGAACCCGGATCCTCCAATCTCAGCCTCCCAAGTACTAGGATTACAAGCATGCATCACCACGCCCGGCTTCATTTCTGTATTTTTAATTGTTAGAAAAAAAGCACATATAATTTTTCTAAAATTAAATGGAAAATATATACCTGTTTAATTTTACTACTTAGTTTGTAAGTCTGTGCTTAATTTATAAGGATATATTATAACTTTTAATAGAAATATCTATGAGCAATAGAAATATAATTAGCCATTTCCAAATAATGTATGCAAAACTTAATCTCTATCACTAATGATTTGGGAGTTTTAACATTTTTGTGAAAGTGAATATTCTTCACTGCAATTTATAGCAGTGCAGATTATTGTAGCTGAAGAACATTGCATTTTTAATTTATCTTAGTACTGGTCTGTTCAACGTGCAGTGTCATCTATAAAATATATGGGCAGATGTTGGGAATCAATTCAAATTCTAAAAATTGAAATAGATGCTGACTCTATGAAGAAAAAAAACACAGATTAGGGGACCACAGTCCCCTCCGGAGCACGAGCCTGCTCCCCTGCAAACCCCAAATTGTGATGAAATACATCTTTGTGCTATTTGCATTCTTATAGTAGTTTATTCTGCAATTTAACTAAGAAATCTCCGAACAAAGACTTTCTGTGTTAAATGAACAGCAAGGGAAGAATAATGAATACTCCTTAACTGAGTCCTAAACATTGGCATCTCAGAAATAAAAGGGATTTCATGCTAACATTTTAACCCTCTTCCTTAAGAGTATCATCTGTCTCCACTTACAGATGTGTTTCTCCTTGTTCTTTGATGTTCAATAAATTCTTTGAAAACTTTCCCAATTTAATGTAATTCAGCAAACATTTAATTTGATCTAATTGCTTTTCAAGTTTAGAAAGCACAATCCTGATAAGATAAACTTGAAAAATTAGTTAGTGGTCATGCCTGGCTTCTGAAGAAATGCATAGTTTTCTCAGGTTCTCCAATGATGATATTTAAAAGTAATACAGCTTATTAAACTTCCATATGAAATTCAGCGAATTTTCTTATCTACTTTAATGACAATGTGACATTAGCCAAAATTGTAAATTTTGATCAATCTAAAGTTGGGCATGAGTTATCCAGAGCCAAAGCCATTTATAGTAGAAATCTCTTTAAATTGGCCTAGTTACTGTAATAAGTTCTCCATTTAAAAAAACATTTTTACTGCTGATTAACCATTTTATATTCCAAGTTTTAATTTATATTTTCTAACTTCTGCTTCTGAAAAAAAAAAAACTGAGAAAATAATATAACTTTTAAGTTTTCAATAATATCTATATCAAACTTTTAAATTTTCATTTTTTGAGATATACTGCAATATATTATTGCATATATAAGAAATATAATATATTGCAATATATATGAAATATAATATGTGTAATATATAATACATATTTCTCTCTTTTGTTCAGAATCCAGTTTTCTAGACATGACCCAGACAAGTGAATAATCAGCAAATGCAATCTAAAGTAGATCTGATACAATCAAAACAATTAGTGTTGCCTGGTGATCAATCAGACTAGGTAAGAGGGCTGTGTCTCTACAGACCTGAGGTCTATGGAGACAGGTGTGAAAGGCCCCATATCCATGTGGCTACATCCTTAGGCAAGCCAGTCGTTGTTATCCTTACCCAGCCCGGTTGAACAGCCTTCTCCACATCTCTAACCACCAGGGAAAATAAGGTTTGCAAAGGAAAAATGTGTTCTTTTAAAGCAAAACCCCCAACATCTTCCAAAGACTTCTTACAACTCAAAGAGCTTTCCATTCTAAGAACACAATTTCATACTCTGGCAAGCATCCCCACCTCGTTCATTTTGCAGAACTTCTTGTCCTTGCTAGTGCTATCTTCTTGAAGACGGCACGTGACAGCCTCATTCCCAGATTGTGTTTTTTGCAATCAAAAGCCATCTAGTTCATACCACGGACCATCCTTTCTAAAGTATTCCCAGCCTGCCTAACCCCTTCCAGCCACCTCCATTCACGATATAAATTGTATCCTATAAATTAATACTTACTCTATCTGAGCTGATTTATTTTTCCACGGTTGTTGTCAGTTTGCTCCTACTAGTGAAAGGGTCTCCTTGTCCTCACTGTGTCCCCAATGCATAATTCAATGAGTGACTGGAAGAAAGAAGGCACCTAACAAATATGTATAAACTGGCTGACTGATTAATGTCATCTCTGGTGGTGCTGTATCTCCATCAGAAACTCCTATCAGAATAATAAATACTGGGACAGCTAGATATTTCCACTCTTCTCGTTACACATGCCACTCATATTTCTTATCTATCTTCTCTTTAACTCAATGTGCTAGAAAAAATGTCTTTGTGATCTTCCAGCTCACAAATTTGATCTTGATTAGGACTTCCTTTCCTATTAACTTGATACTGTAATTTTTAAAGAAAGGTTAGCATTGCCTTTTAATTTTAAAGGAAAGAGAATGATTTCTTTTTCACAGTATCTGCTTCTGTTTAACAAACATGTGATTTACACTAGTTCTAGGTGCATTGATGATACTTCTATCAGTCTTATTTTCTTTTATGTCCCATCTCTTTGAATATCAGATTCTGCTGATGTATTTCATGTCTATCATACATGCGTTGATTTTTTTTCGGGTTCATTTGGTTGTTCAATTTATTTTACAAACTGATGGAAACTAAAGAATAAAAATTAAATAATTAAGCTACTGAGCTGGGTGTGGTGGCACAAGCTTATAATCCCAGCATTTGGGAGGCTGAGACTGGAGGATCCGGGTTCAGGGCCAGCCTCAGCTACCTAGTGAGGCACTCTTCAACTTAGTGAGACCCTGTTTCAAAATAAAGAATAAAAAATAGGGCTGGGGGTATAGCTCGGAGGTAGAATGCCCCTGAGTTCAATCCTTAATACTGAAAAAAAAAATTAAGTTACTGACAATTTCAATTTGCTTTCAATATGTCAAAAAAAAAAAAAAAAACAGTTTAGAAGTTGGAAAGATTCACATGTTTAGGAAGATTTTCACATATTAGTAAGATAGTGAAAATAACCATATTACTGTATATGAGGAACTACCAGTGAGATTTGCAACCAATATTCAGAGTACAATGGACGATTTGTAGTTATCTTAATTGTGTTGCACAATACGAGGCAGGTGTTTACTGTACGAGACTTTGGGGTCTGCTGTTTGATCAAATCAACTCCAGAAAGGCAGGTTATCTGATCTATCAATTATATTTCTATGCATGAAACTAACAGGTCCAAAAGAGAAAGTTTTTTGTGGTTGTTGTTTATGATGTACTCTATTCCAAGAACATTGCACAGCCAAAAAAACAAAAGAGCATTTAACTTGTCATGATATTGTATTATTTTATTTTACACTTCGTTTGCTTCTTTTACAAAGCCCCGCACTTTGTTATTACTCATTGTTACTAGCAGGCACATTCAACTCCATTCCAGTAGGAATTTCTGTCATCTATTAAACCAAGAAACTAATGACTGTAACATGTAGCAGTTTTAATTACATGTATTGATTCTAAAGTGTTTATTTCCTTGTTTGTTCTTTAAAAATTATCCAGTTAACTCTATTTATAAGTTATTGGCGAATTAATCAAGTAAATCTTACAAAAGAAGATCATTTAAAATCTACAAGTGGCAGGTTTGCTATCATTCATGTTGCTTCGTACTTGCATGACACATGCCATTATTTCATATTTGAGCAACATTATATTTTCTTTCTGTTAAACTTCAGAGCTCTCACAAAAGTAAATAATGAAACATAAAATGTATTATTGGATGTAATAATAAAAAATCTAATGTTTGACTGATTTCTATGATAATCATAAGAGGATATCAAGTTACTCTCTCTCTCTCTCTCTCTCTCTCTCTCTCTCTGAGGCGCGCACACACACACACACACACACACACACACACACCTGGATATAAAGGTTTGCTTGTGCTACTTTTCCATTGTCAATCAATCTAACCATATGAATATTCCAGAATAAATTCCTATTATGTCTTACCAAATCTTAATTTCTTCAGCCATACACTTGAAATGGTAATGTGCTTTTACTCTATGGATGTGGTCAATGTTATAATTACTAACTCCTTAATGAATTGTCTTGCTAAAAGCTCCTTATCAAATCTACAGGAGTGTACTGATGCCATTCCCAAATAAACTCACTCCCTTCCCTCCCTTCCTTCCTTCCTTCTTTCTTTCCTTCTTTCCTTCCTTCCTTCCTTCTTTCCTTCCTCCCTCCTTCCCTTCCTCCCTCCTTCCCTCTCTTCCTTCCTTCCTTCCTCTGAGTTTTTTCATCATGAGATGTCACACAAGTGAAATGATTTGTGTAACAACACATGGAGACTCACACCCTTGCCTACTTCTTCTCTGGATAGTGAGCCACACCCTGGAGTGATCGCATCATCTTGCCCAGGTTTGGCCATGCCCTGGCATGACCTCAGTGGCCCCCATTCATGCCTGTGATCTCTCATACAAGTGATGGTGTGCCCCTGTGACCACCCCTCACTGGGTTATTCTCAACCGCAGGTCCTTGGATCATCTGACCCACTTCATCTCTAGTTTCATCTCGTGCCAGGTTTCCATTCTCACAATCCAGTTCCACTTACCGTCTTTCACTGATTTCTAAGGTGTGTCTCTTTCCTCTCCTCTCCTCTCTTCTCCTCTCCTCTCCTTTCCCCCACTTCCTCCTCCTCTTCCTCCTCGTCCTCCTCCCCACCCTCTCCCCCTCCCTCACCCTCTCCCTCTCCTTCTCCCTCTCCCCCTCTCCCTTTCTCTCTCCTTCTTCCCTGACCAGAATCAGGACTTACAATTTTCTCTTTCCTGGTAGTCTCTCTCCCCTGATATTCTTTCTTCTTTGATATTCTCTCTGACCTTCATTCCACCAACCTTTTATCTCAAATTAAATGATACTGCCTTGTAAATTCCTTCCCTGACTCTAAATAAAATTAGGCCCCTTATCATGATGTTTTCTAACACCATGTTTTTGTTTCATAGCAGATACTTTGTCTTCTTTAATCATGTCATTTTTTAAAGGTTTTTGTCTTCTTTAATCATCAGTTTGTAAGTTCCGTAGGGTCTGAGGCCATATGTGATTATAAATTAAATCTATATTGCCTAGTATACACCTTAGGACATACAGACACTTGATAAATATTTGATTATAAGTTCAGTTCTAACTTAACTATACATAATATATTGCAATTTTTAAAGAAGTGTCTCTGTTTTAGTTCAAGTAAATATTTCTCTAATTCAAATACTGAATTTGGGTCTATATAGGTGCTTCTGATATTTATTCAAACATTTGAAACATGTATTTCTTTTATGGCCAAAGCAATATAGTGCTTTTTGTATATTTATCTAAAATCAGTTAGGTAATTGACCCCTGAAATGAGTAGAATATAAACTTTGGAAACAATTATATTTCAATGTTTTCCAAGCATTCTTTCTTTGGATATATGCTATACTTTTGAATATAATTTTCATTAAATAAAATGATTAAAGAGAAAATGGAAAAATTTCTTTTTATAAGAATATATGTTTTTAGCCGGGCATGGTGGTGCACGCTTGTAATCCCAGCATTCGGGAGGCTGAGACCGGAGGATCCCAGTTCGTGGCCAGCCTTAGCTACCTAGTTAGGCATTCTAAAACTTAGTGAGACTCGGTTTCAAAATAAAGAATAAAAAATAGGGCTGGGGGTATAGCTCGAAGGTAGAATGCCTCTGAGTTCAATCCCCAGTACCGCAAAAAAAGAATATATGTTTTTGCCATGAAAATTAGAATCTATGGAAAACAATGCTTATTTGAGTTTTGGCTGGCCCCATATTTACTGAATAAATGGAGTGTGATATATCTGATTAATCCTTATTACTTAATATAAATGTATTAAAATAGACATGATGGTGAGACTCTGTTTGATTCTTACCAAAAGACAGTATCTTATTCTATTTTTTTTAGACTGGAAATTCAAATGTGGATAATCTAAAGTATTTAGTAATTAGTAACTGGTAATAAGTCTAATTTATCTAAAACTTCTGATTCCGCAGCTAGTCACTGACTAAATAATCCTAAATACATTTCTTCATGTGCGCGTCTTTAGAAAGTTGCATTATTCAAGTATGAGAGTTGAAAAGTCACAAAGCCAGGGAGTCTCCAAATCTGCCACATTCTAATTAGCATAGTTACTTAGCTAACTCTGTCTAGGATTTGCATTATTAAAAATAATTGCTTTGGATTTCCGCCACTGCCCATGGAAGAGTAACAGAAACTGTTTTTAAACTCCTAACTGTAGCGCCACAGAATCCCACAAAACATAGGAAGCAGGGGTTGTCAGATATTGAACAACAAGCAGTAATGAAAACTGTTAGAGAGAGAATTACATGACACCACCCCTGATCCCCCAGTTACTGTCTGCAGGAAGTTTTCAGCAGAAAGAGTGGATCCAAATAAAGACCCGTGGCCTCAATGGTAGAGCAGGATTGCGTCCAGAGTCCAGAGAAGTCAAAGTGGATAGAACCCAGCACAGCAAGGAAGGCAGAGCCCACAGAGACTTCCAGGTGTCTTCAGGCTCTTACTCTTCAGGCTTTTCCTATTTATCTACTCCTGCTTGTAAAAAAACTACAAACACCACCAGAAAGGAGTTAGCTGGCCGGGCGTGGTGGTGCACACCTGTAATCTCAGTACTTGGGAGGCTGAGACAGGAGGATCGCAGGTCAAGGCCAGCCTCAGCAACTTAGCGATACTCTGTTTCAAAATAAAAATGGTTTGAGGTGCAGCTCAGAGGTAGAATGACTCCCCCATTAGGCTGAATCTTCATACCCTTCCCCCTGGAAAAGATAGCTAAATAATCCCAAGAATGAAAAATATCTTCTAATACTTGGAACATCCATTATGATCCTTAGAATAGCTTTCCCTCAGTGCTGGGGCAAAATTAACATTAGACTTGAGAAGGATGGTCAGCAATAATATCTTTAGCAAAGCCTACAAGCAAGCCTCAAAGGAATCCAGCTGGCCCCAAGTATCCGACTTGCATGCCTAAAATAAAGACAACGTATGGGCTGACAAAAGCAAAACAACAACAACAAAAAAACCCACCATCTCAAAGCAAAAAGTTTGTATCTGTCATCGAGTTAAAAAAAAAATCAGATTGGCAAAAGAATAAGAAAAAAATACAACAGCCACTGTCTCATTTCATTTGGCCTGCTAAAATACCCTAAACTGGGTAGCCGACGAACAAGGGGAAGTTGACCGCTTACAGTTCTTGGAGCTGGGAAGTCCAAGATCAAGGAGCCAGGGTCTGACGAGGACCTGTTGCTGGTTCACAGACGATGGAGACTACCTGTGTCCTCACACGGCGGAGGCAACTCTCCTGGTCCCTTTTATACCGTACGAATCCCGTTTATGAAGGCTCTGCCCACATCACCTGATCCCTGTTTTCATTTGCTAATTCCATCACCTTGCAGGTTAGGATTTCAACATATGACTTTGAGGGAGGGGGACATGTGTATTCATACTAAAACAAAAAGATGGGTATCTTTTAAGTAATAGCTGCATGTTCAAGAAAGGAAATAAAAGCATAACAAAATATATATAACAAAAGCAAAACAACACACACACACATGCTGGTTTTATTTTTATTTTTATGTTTTTGTTGCTAGAGATTGAACCCAAAGGCATTCTAACTCTGAGCTACCCCCCTAGATCCCCCCACTCTGTTTTTCTTTTTTTTTTTTTTATTTCTTTCTTTCATTTTGAAACTGGATCTAAGTTGCTGAGGTCTGATTAAATTGCCGAGTCTGGCCTCAAACCTGTGAGCCTCCCTGTCTCAGTCTCCCAAGTACTCAGATTACAAGCACGCATCACCACTCCCGGCTTAGTTACTTTAATATCCTTTATATTAAATCCATAAGGTATGATAATTACATATCTATTTCCATTGATTGGTTTTCTTACTACCTATAACTGTCTTGTTTAGGTGTGAATGTTTGTGTATCTCCCAAATTCATATGTTGAAATCCTAACCCTGCAAGGAGATAGAAAATGAGAACAAGGAATCAGGTTGAGGGCAAAGGGCTGAGAAAGAAGGAAGGTAAGAAAGAAGGTCTAAGACTAGATTAGCCAGGCCTTAGGTTATAGGATTCATAGGACAGAGATAGGACTACAGATTCTATTCTATAAGCGCCATTGAGGAATGGAGACCACTGAAAGATGACCTGATTCTATTTCCATTTCAGAGTAAAAGTATTAAACCGTAAGTCAGAAGACCAATTGCTACCACTTAGAGGTCCTGCCACAGTAGGTGGTGGCTTTGATTTTTTTCCAAGTGGTGCAGGTGCCACACTAATTTTTTTTTTTTTTTTGAGGGGGGTAGTACTGAGAATTGAACCCAGAGGTGTTCTAGCTCCAAGATACATCTCCAACCCCTTTTTAATTTTGAAACAGGGTCTCTGTAGATTACTGAGGTTCTCACTAAGTTGCTGAGCCTGGCCTCAATCCTGTCTCAGCCTCCCAAGAACAGGGATTACAGGTGTACGCCACTATGCCTGGCTAATAATTTTGTTGAGATAGAATTTAATAGTAGAACAACAGAATTAACTAATGGACTAAATATGTAGTTTAAGAGAAAAGTCAAGAATTTCTTTTCACTATGCTCATGTTAAAATCCTATATTAAAATATTCCTTTTTTCCTACATTAATAAAGAATTGTATACTTTAAGAGCATGGGTAGAATAAAACAATCCACATATTTATAATATTTGCATTTTTCCATCACTTGACTTGCACATTTGAAAAAAAAATTTTTTTTGCTTAGGTCAATGATATTTTTTTCACCTCAAAAAGAGCAACTGAAAAAAATTTCCCAATAGATATCACGCCAATGGCACAGCAGAGTTTGAAATCATAGGTGCCCCATTCCATGAGCCATCACCAGGTATTTTTACCTTATGAAGCTTTTTTCAGACTCTCATATGAAAATGAGATGAGACAAGGCTTGAATAATTTCCTTGGGAATTTCTAGCATATTAAAATGTAAATATTTTCCTTATGTCAACATTTTCCTTTGAATGCTCACACAGGTTTTTCACTATTATTAGCTGACAAAAATCTATGAAAATTCTCAGTTGATCTGGTCAAATCTAATTGCCTTCTGTCGCTAACTCAACTGGCCCTATGCACAGTTGGTTTTAATACTGCCAACTTCAATCGTGGCAAGAAGAAAAAGAATATATTAGAGATGCAGGAAGGGTGAGCTATTTTAATAGTAAGATGCTGTCTCAGCTTTTGTGCTTATTAATACCTTCGCATAATAAAATTTCTTCGCATAATTATTAAAAGTGATATTTATTTTTTCTATATAACCTCATCTACAGTAAAAATTATAGAAATAGGTTCAAGAGATGTAAATTAACTCATGATTATGAAAGGTACTTTTTCAACCAAAGAAGCTCTCTAAAAATAATACAGACCCAAATAAACCAGGAGACTGAGCAAGCAGGTACTCCTAAAAATCATTTATTTGATTTATTTTATCATGAAAATGGAAAGGTAGTCCTTGCTAAGCTTAATTGCATGACATAGATCAGAATATTATATTCTTGATACATTTACGATATTTTAGAGCCAACTAATTTTACATATAATGCCTCTCCATGAAATATGTTATAAGTTGCACCACAATGACTATTCTAGGTCACAAATTTGAAATGTCTCTCTATTACCTCATTTCCCAGTCATTTTTCTATGTATCTGTGTTTGATTGGGTGAAAGTCCCATCAGAAAGTTTGTCCATAAAACTAAACCTAATTCCACTACTGTCTCTCAGAGTAGCATCAAGGTGAATATGAGCTTATGATAATGTATCCTGCAGAAGACAAGCTCTACATGGTATTTATTTCAACATGAAATTACTTATTACCTGGCACTGCAATTGAGACTATTCATCAGCAATTTCATTCAGTCACTGGTTTGTCTTGAAGTTAACGTGGCATTAAAATTAACTATAGAATAGAGTCGAAGAAATGAAACTAATGTAGAATAAATACTATTTTAACAAACAGCCTTTGTCTTTCAAATTTTCAGTACTGGAGATTTCATTTATTTCTACAAATAATTCAATTTTAGTACCCTTCAAACAATCAAAAACCAGAATAATTCTTACAACATAGAAGACTCTGTTATCAAATTTAGTTAAAAAGGAAATTCTATATTAGCAGATTACATATATATATAATATATATACCAATATGATATATATACATATACACACACCATCACCATAGTATAAGATAAATATTTTTTATTCTCACACATAAAAATTGTGAATTTAGGAAATTTGACCTTTATATGCCACACAATTGCCAGTTTTTATACAATATTGGTCCCAACCAGGAAGTATGTTAAGAATTCCATGTTCATTTTTAGCTCAGATGGAAATCTCTGCACCTAACCTATAGAATAAATCTTGTCCAGATAACTCACCTCATTCCAGCTGAAGCATATATTCTATTCTAGTGTCTCTTTGGTGAGAAAAGCTCTAATGTTCCTTCACTAGCATGCATAATGATGTTTCCTGCATTCCTACAGGTGATATTGTGGGATTTAGCTTTCATTATAATGCAGTCATCTGGTTGAAGACTACTACGTGTTTTCAGGTAAGACCCATCACACTTTTTATAAAACCCGAATTTAAGTTCCTAAAGTGAGGTAGCGTCAACACTATCAAAAAAATTTCTTTTTCAGTTTCAAGTAACATCTTTCTATTTTATTTTTAAATTTACATTTTTTGAAGCATGATAGTTTCATATCATAATGTAGCTCAGAGCAATAGACATCCATGTACACAGTACTGGGTGAACTCCCCGCCCCCACCCGTTGCCTCCCCACTTCCTACCCTTCGCCTTACAGGATATTGAGACTGGCATTGATAACTTCATATACAACATAATGTCAATGGAAGTGTTTCCTTCATTATTTTTTCCTCGCACCACCACCAACAACCTTCCCTAGACCCCCTCCCTCGCTCCACGGGGGTTTCTCCTCCTTTATCTAAAGTCCCTCTTGTATCCCAATCATTCCCCAGCTGCCACATATGAGTGAATGCATATGACCCTTCACTTCCTGTGACTGGATAATCTCACTTAACATAATGTTCTCCAGGCCCATTCATTTTCCTGCAAATGATTTAATTTTTCTTTCTTTTTTTGGCTTTTTCTTTTTTTATTGGTGCATTGCAATCATACATCTTTGTTAGGTACAAGCTGGTACAGGCATACATGAACACATTTCTCATTAAACTCTTCATTTCTGCTCATGCAAAACATGCCACCAATATAGTAAAACACAATTCTCCTTTAGGCTCTGTTTAGAGGTGCCATGTAATAAACCATCCAGACCAACCTCTGAATTTACAACACAAGAAGTGCAGACAAATATTAAAAGTGAATACAAACAACATTCTCTTTGGGTTCCACAGATAGAGATTGATAGATAGACAGATAGATAGGTAGATAGATGATGGATAGATATTGGTTCATACATATAAAGATATATATTACATATATTTTAATTGGTGCATTATAATTATACATCAAAGTGAGGATAAAACTGATACAAATATAATGCAAATAGCATTTTGTGTATTTCCTTCTGGATGCCACCCCATTTCCCTATATATCTTAGTGACACTGGTAAAGACACCTTCATCTACGGAATTAACATTATTTGAACTGTTCACATCATCAATTCTCCTTTCTCCTCTCCCCACCTCTCTCCCTTAACCATGTCCCACTTTTCTCCTAATCTCTCTCCTCATTTATCTGAATTCCCTTTTCTTTCTTGTTTTCTCTAGCTTCCACATATGAGTCAAAATATAGGAACCTGCACTTCCTGAGACTGGCTGATCTCACTCAGCATGAGACTCTCCAGTTCATCTGTTTTCCTGAAAATGACATAATTTTGTTCTTGATGGCTGAGTGTGTATTTCCAAAGATTTTTAAAGTTTTAAATCATTTACTGGTATCATTACATAATTTTTATACTTGTAATTTAAAAATAATCTTAGGAGTAGAAAATATAACAAGATTTCGTTTTTCTGTGCCTTTAATGTTCATTTCCCCAATTATCTAGATATTAGCCATTTTTTATATGAAACTGATGAAAAAATACACGTGTAATTTTTGAAAGACTTTCCTCTTCAGCAACTTACAGTGTAGAATGATGGGAGAAAACATTTCTTAGCTTTGATATTTGCTCAATGTACTTAATTACTGTAGCGAATTGAATATTCTGAAATATTATCTTATTGTTTTATTTCTTTGGAGCTAAAACAGAAGTTAATGTGAATGTTAAAGAATCAACTTTAATATCTGAGCACAAATTTAATAAAATCAAATATTCTGAAGTATTAACATTTGCTGGTATTATCTATATTTATACATGTGATAATAATTCTCAGGTTAACTCTAAAATAATAACAAATCTAAAGTAAATGTGTTCATCTTTATATTGCTTGATGAATTTTTATCATAATTCCTTAGTTTTGTCTTCTTTTCTACCCTCGAAGCATTTTTTTAACATTTAACCTGCCAACTAATGTGTGTATTTGCAAGAATCTGTAGTTAACATTTATTCTATGTTCCCCTAGACAAAAATCCAAGTTAGCTTATAAGGTCAAAAATGTAAGATTTTAAAATGTTACAATAGTAAACCTTATAGTTCACAGAAATAATATATTAGGTATCAGACATTGTGCTTTCTACAGGAAATGTCCCACTCCTTGAAACCAGCAAAACATTAGAATGAATAACTGCTTTGACAATGGAGATATAAACACCTAAAATATGTTGAGTGTTGCTAGAAATTATAATTGTAAGCCTTATCTTTTATTCAAATTTTCTACTGATGTCAGAGGAAATTACTATCGCAGTTTCTTTCTATGAAAATATTTGTGTATAATTTATGAAATTTTAAATAAGAAACTCTGAATTTTAAAAGGTAAATTTATAGTACAACAGTAAGAAATAGGATTTAATTTTATTTTTTCATGTAAAAGTAGGGAGGCAAACCAATGTCAAACTTTCTACATTCTGTGGTTTTAAGATTTGGAATTTTAGAGTTGGGAATGGTGATGCATGCCTGTAATCTCAGTACTTGGGAGACTGAGACAGGAGGATTACAAGTTTAAGACCAGCCCCAGTAACTTAGGAAGACCCTCAGCAACAGGGCAAGACCTTGATTTAAAATTTTAAAAAGAGAGGAGCTCAGAGATAGACTGCTCCCAGGGTTCCATCCCCAGTACAAAAAAAAAATTTTGAAGTTTTCGTTTATGATTTTGATATTTCTATACTTATTTTTTACTTTTATATCATATTAAATACTTTAACATCTGCTATATTAGTATGTTTTATTATATTTCAATATTGATTACCAGTATATCTTACTTGATTTATTTGTCTGATTTCTGCTTCTGACAATAACAGATTAAGATTCAAATCTAAACATAATACAAAAATCAGCTATTTTTTTTTTGAAGAGGCTGAACAGCTGACATACTCTCTGGGTCTTTGATGGGATTATACATGTTCAGAGCAGGAAGGGAGAAAAACTATACAGCAGATGTCACCGTCTGAGGTCTTTGACCTGAAATGAAGTACAGTTACAGCCATGAGCAAGGAGGCAGAAGTAAGAATGGAAAAGATGAGACTACTAGGGAGAATCATAACACTGAAGGTCAGAGACAATGGCAGCTCAAGAACATTGGAACCACAGAGGCAGAAGATCCAGGAAGGACACGTTCAAACACTGCCTGAAGGAGGAAGAGACGTTCAAACACTGTGTGAAGTATGAATATTCTTCAAACTACAAACAGAGCTGCCACTCAATCATCCAAGTTTGTCAGTCAGTTCAGAAGAGACAAGAGAGAAAGTGAGAGAGAAAGATTCAGTATCTCCACATTTTATAATACTCATAATACCCAGAATAGCAGGATACCAGAAACTTATCCAATATATCCAATATAAAAATAATCACCAAAATGGAATGTATTCTCAAGAGAAAAGTGATTCAACTGAAATCAAATAACATGGTCTGAATAGTTTTTTATTTGTTTACTTGCTTGCTTTTTTCTTTTGCAGTTAATGGGTTTAAAGAGAGTAAGGTAGCTATCATTACTAAAACTTTATAAATATGTTTATAATGATAGAAACGACAGGAAGTATCTTTAGAGAACTAGAAATAATAAAATAAGTCAAATGCTGAGTCTAGGCTTGAAAATGCAGATTTTGTAATAAAAACATTTTTAACAGATTAAAATAATACGCAGTAAATTATCTGACCACAATTGGTTTAAATTAAAAGTTAATTAACACAATGAGTAGAACCTAAAAGGTTTAGAAATTATAACTGTCACTTTGATGAGTCAAAGAAGAAGCCAAAAGAGAAATTAGAAAATATTTAAGGCCAAAGGATAAAAATAAAGCATATCAAAATGTATGGGAGGAAGCTAGGATAGCACATGGAAGGGACATTATAGACTTAAATATTTGTATTAGAAAAGAATAGGCTCTCAAATTAATGATGAGAGTTCCAAGCTTAAGAATTATTTTTAAAGTGCAAACTTAATGCACCATTAGTGGAAGGGCATACTAAAATAAACTTTTCTTTAAAACATCAGTGGGGGATGGAGTTGTGTCTCAGTGGTAGAGCTCTTGCCTAATATTGCAAGAGGCTGTGGGTTGGATCCCCAGCACCACGAAAACAACAAACAAATAAAATCCATGAAATACAAATTAAGCTATAAAAAAAAACCAATGATGTTAACATGTTTTTTGGGGATTTTTTTTAAGGAAATATTATGGTGGTTGTACAAGTCAGGCAACCATATTTGTTGAACGTAGCTTATTTGATTTATTTCCATACTTCTCGATTCCTTCCTGATTTTTTCTACAGAAAGTGCTTTATAAGATATAAAATTTGCCAATATGTTCTAGAGTTATGGGTTGTCTTTCTACTTTCTGATGAAAAGAGTAGCACTAGTGTTTTTAATTTGATACAGTCTAACTTGTCTATTTCTACTTTGTCAATTTTTCTTATTGTGTCATATCTAAGAAATCATTGCCCAACTTTGGCTCATAATGATTCATTCCTAATTTTCTTCTTACATTTAGGTCTAGAATCTACTGTGTATTAATATTTGTGTGTAGTGCAAGGAAGGAGTCAAACTTCATTATTTTGCACTTAGGTATTCAGAATATCAATATCATTTATTGAAAGGATACTCTCTTCATACTAAGTTGTCTTGGCAAACTGGCATAAAATCAATTCTCCTTTTTGGAGTTTTGGTTCTCCTTTTTTTCCTAGACACTCCAATCCATTCCGATGACTTATGTTTATCCATATGTCACTACCACATTGTCCTGATTACTTGCTTGGCAAGACATTTTTAAATCATGTGACAAGGAACTAACTTTATTGTTCTGAAAAGATAACGTATAGCTTGGCTGAACATCTGCAGTCTTTTTTGCAATATAAAGTCAAGATAGTTCTAGGTAATATGACCAACGTGTCTTTGGGCCATCAGATTCTATCCATGTGTTGCTCTCCACCACTACAAGAGAGGAGACACAATGCTAGTGGCAGTTTTCTTTCTGTCCTCAGATGAACTAAAGAATCTGAGGTCTATTTTTTTTCATTTTTTTTAAATTGTTTGAGTTTTAGGATTGGAGAGGAATGAAGTGTGGAAAAGAAAAGTAACTTAACAATTCAAGGGTTTAATCCTTTTTTATGATTTTCTTGCAATGTGTTGGTCAGGTTTTGATATCAAGGTAATGTTGACCTCAAACTGAGTAGTGGAATGTTCTATATTCTGCTATCTTCTGGGAGATATTATGTAAAATTGATATCATTTCCTCCTTACATGTTTCACAGAATTCAGTAAAGAAACCATCCTGTCCTGGATTCTCCTTTGTTGCAGTATTTTCAGCTAAGAACTCAAATTGGGTGGGTTCTATCATGTAATTGGGCATACAGTTGTTAGAAATATTTTCTTCTTCCTCTTTTGAAGTCTATGGGGACTACAGTGAAATCCTCTCTTTGATCCTTTGTACAATGCCTGTCTCACACGTTTTGGCTTGGCACTTGCTTTAAAACTTCAATTCTTTATTTTATTTTATTTATTTAAGAACAACATAATATTGGGATTCATTGTTACACATTTATGCTTGCAGATGACATAATTTGGTCACTTTGTAAGGTCAATATCTTGACGGATCTAAGAAAAGTTGTTGATTTCAGTCTGTTCAGGATTTTTTCTTATTATAAAAATGGGAGTGAAGACTTCCAAGCTCTTCATATAGCAATCTGAAATCAGTCTTCTATTTTTTTTTTTTTTCAGCATTGGGGATTGAACCCTGGGGTATTCTACCTCTGAGCACCACCCCCAATCCGATTTTTTATTCTTTATTTTGCAAGAGAGTCTCACTAAGTTGCAGAGGGCCTTGCTAAGTAGCTGAGGCTGGCCATGAACCTGGGATCCTCCTGTCTCAGCCTCCCATGTACTGGAATTACAAGCATGCGCCACCACGCCCAGCTCAGTCCTCTATTTTAAGAGGAAAAAAAATGTCACTAATCTTGGAGTGATGACATGTTGTGAGTTCTTTCAATATTGACTATTTTACAAGTGAATTACACAAGCAAGTGGTCAGAAGTAGTATCTAAGTCCACTGGGGCCATCTCTTGCGTGGTGGCGCACGCTTGTAATCCCAGCATTTGGGAGGCTGAGACCAGAGGATCTGGGTTCGAGGCCAGCCTCAGCTACCTAGTGAGGCACTCCACAACTTAGCGAGACTCGGTTTCAAAATAAAGAATAAAAAATAGGGCTGGGGGTATAGCTCGGAGGTAGGATGCCCCTGAGTTCAATCCTCAGTACCGATAAAAAAATAAAATAAAATAAAAGCAAATTCTATATTGTCAAGGGTATACAAGCACTCACAGCCAATAGAGATTGTCTACCACAATTGCTTGATCATTCTACAAAAATGCTACACCCTGTGCTCTTTACATGAAAATGCAGTTCTTTTGCTCCTAGGAGGTCTGAGTGCCATATTATACTCCCAGGGGACCCATACGCAGGGTGTGTATTCATTTTCATCCAGATGGTCTCTTGTGCCCATACATTCTGAAGGTCCAGCTGATATCTATGGAACCCAAAGTGACTGACTTAACTCTTTTCCTTGATGAGGTAGAAAAGAAGGAATAAGGTTTAGGCAGAAAGGAGACATTGGGAAGAGAAGGAAAATATAGTTTTAAAATCTGGAGAGTTCTAGCTGACCCCACCCTATAGGGTGTGCTCAAAAAATCTTAGGAGAAAAGTCTAAGTGGGCCACACTTTTTTAATCCCCTGAATCCCAGCCCCCACCTGAGATTCCTTAGGACAAAGGTCCTACTTCAGCGACCTCCCATTTTCAAAACCTGAGAAAGGAGGAGGATCCAACTTGGAACGCTTACCTATCAATCACCAATACCTGAGAAACGAGGAGGTCCAGACTGCTTCTGTGCCCGCCCTCTTTTGAAATGCCCACCTATCGCCTAACTAAACCTGAGGAAGAGGAGGATCCAAACTTTCCTGTGCCCACTCTCTTTTGGACAACCACCTATGCCTGTGTTCCGGACTTCTAGGCCAACCCCCTTAGATATAAGGACTGGGGAGGGAAGGACTTGCTCTCTTGCCCTCCTGCTCCGGGACTCAGAAGATCTCCGCTTACCTGTTTTTTCCCATTTCCTTGTTTCCCTGAATAAATACCTGCTTTTTGTCCCCGACTGGCACGTGTTAAAATTCTTTTTATCACGGAGGCCAAGGACCCACGAGTGGGACCACGTTTACCCCACGACATCCTGAACCTGGTTTGATTCTTCTTTTAATTCACAGAACTTCCTAAGATACTAGGTCTCATCCTTACAGATGACTTTTACATTTATCTAAACTAGAGTTTGTTTCTGGTTGTTTTATCCTTTTATTTAGCTGAATGTTTAAGAAAGAGACAAAAGTCCTCTTTCAGTAAAATTATACACCAAAAAAACATGTTATTTTTAGTTCAGATCCCGGAAGTTTTGAAATTCCTAAAACTGCATAGATATCTCTTTCTTCAATCATAAAGAAGAACAAAATCATGTTATTTGCAGGGAAATGGATGCAACTGGAAAACATTATGTTAAGTGAGATTAGCCAGTCACAATGAGTAAAAAAGCATATGTTCTCCCTAATATGCGGATGCTAGGGAGAAGATGGGGCATAAGAGGGGCTCCAGATGAAAAAGGAGAAACCCTAGATAAGCAAAGAAGTTGACTTCACTGAAGGTGATGGATGGGGGGTGGGGAGCACCCTAATGTACATGATGTACTTTCACAAATATATCAAAGTCAATCGTTAAACTGAACTTGAGAAGGAGGGAGGGCAAGGGAGTGGGGTGGGAATTGGGGAAGGGGTTAAATGAGAAATGCATCCATCATATATGCCTTTATCAGCTTGTACCTAACAAAGATGTATGATTACAATGCACCAATTAATACAAATTAAATAAATAAATAAATAAATACATAGTACTATATTGTGCATTATGATGAACTTATGTTGATAGGACTGCAAAAGGTTAATCCAGACATCAGTGTGTAGGAAGTAAATGACCAACTGAAACTTGCGTAGCTTTTAGCCAGGAATCTGAAATTAGAAGTCCTTTTAAGATGTGATGGAAACTATCTCTAGTCCAAAGGGAAAAGAGAAATAAATCTGTGATTTCTAAAATAAAAGACAACTGAGATTTTATTCAAAATATGTAGTCCAAAAGATTGACTTAAAATATGTATTTAATTTATAATCTTCAGAAAAGGGTATAGTCTTTTTTTGAAAGTTCCAATACATCTTACCTGTGTTAAAAGACTTAAAAGAGGCAGAAGGTTTACCTTGATTTTGACCTTAATATGATTAACATATTTATGCACCTTTGAAAGTCAAATGTTGATGTCAGTGGCAAATTATGGAAGATGTAATTGTATCTTGGAATGGAGGTCATGGCCACGTAATCAATCAGTTACTTCCTTCTCCCCACTCTCAACCTGAGAGCTATACCTTATAGCATGCAAGAGTAGAAATGTGAATTCAGACAACCCACACAGCTTCCCAAACTGAAAAGAAGTTGCGAGGAAGAAAATTATTATAATGCTTTGCAAAACATAATTCACAAACCATTTTTGTTAGTATCACATGGATGCTTTAAAAAGTGCAGAGTCCTACATCCCATTTTAGAGAAACTATATGGAAATCTTTGCTCCTGAGGTCCAAGAATCTACATCTTAAAACGATTGCAATTTAGAATGTTTGCTGCCCTTAAGTACTGCTCTCCCTCCTCTCCCCCCCCCCCGCCCCTCTTTTAAATTAGGGATTGAACTCAGAGGCATTCTACCTCTGAGCTACATTGCCAGCCCTTTTCATTTTGAAACAGGGTCTTGCTGTGTTACTGAGGCTAACTGCAAATTTCCAAGCCTCCTGACTCAGCCTCCCAAGGACTGGGATTACAGGAGTATGCCACTGCGCCTGGCTCCCTTTACTCTTATGAAAAAATAACAGGTTAGAGAAAATATAGCAATATCCTTTCTTAGATGAGGGGTTTTTTTTGTTTTTTTTCAATGGGTATTGCTGTGGAATATTTTGGCACTACCTCTTTCCCTAGGGAAACACTGTTTATGATATTCAAAAAATTTATGATTTATTGTGAACTATTTGAGAAAATTTTACAGAAGGGTGCTAAATGTAATTGTGGGTATCTTTTTCTCCATCTAGAAAAACTTTTCTACGTGTGTAAAAAAATGTATGCTTGTCAACCAAAAGAGAGCCCTTCAAAATAATTCATAAGCCCAAACTACAAACTTGGCTTTCTGTTTTAGATATGTTGTAGTTCTTAAATTCATATATCACTATTTTTGTTAGGAGTTAGACATAATCCCTCAAATAATCATGACACCATACTGAATGTTTGAATATTAAATATTTGAGGGATGTAGAGAAGATTTGTTTGGAGGCAAACAATACGATTCCTTTTATTACTTCATACACTCTGATGTATTTTTCTAAGAAAGATTCAAGCTAACAGACATTTCAGATGATTATTTTTTGTTTTTATGATGCTGGGCCATGTCCATTCCTTATAAGTTAGCAGTAAAATGAGTTAGTAAAATAAACAAAGCAATAAAAGCATAAATGACTGAAACATACTTAATTTAATATTCTGAAATATAAGATATGAGAATTCCATCAGCACATACATGGGTGCACCTGAGATCAAATTTAATGATCTTGACAGTTTGTTAGAAGTATTTCGCTGTCACCTGGGAATGTATTGGATCCCATGGACAGTTACACTCCCACAGGTTGTGAGACACACCTTCATGACCTCTAGACTTCTCGATCCAACTTTCATCTTTCATTCTGTGAACACAGATGTGCTTCGTACTTATCTGCCTTAGCAAATACAAATACAACATAAAGAGAAAGAAGGCAAGAATGTAATGAGGATGACTGACAAACACATCACAAACTCCTAAGTAGGTTTCCATACCTATAAATAATCCATTCCAGATAAAGATACAGAAGTTATTTTTGCACATATAAGCCACCTATTTTTCCCTGAAGCATATGCCTTTTGCAGTATATACCCAGATGGGAATACAAAGAAAATATCCTGTGATAAAATCAATTTATCTTTGTATTAACTATTTTTCTCACTTATACTTCAAATGAAGGTCAGTAGTCTTCAACCTTGGGCACAGGATAAGGACAAAAGAGCATGAACCGTACTGAGAAAGATGAGCCACAGCATTTAAATCCATCTTACTGTTAACAGACAATGCATACATATAAACTTCATCATAAAACATTTTGTTTCGAGTTGAGTTAATATGACATCATTTCCTGTTTTGTAGAACTATGTGAAAGTCTTGATTTTTCTATTGGATAAAACATATAAATATAGAGAAATAAAAGTATAAGAGGCACATGCATATGTCAATACAAAGAACACTTATTCTGATTTTAAAAAAGAAAGAGAAATTGAGCCTGGAGTAGTGGCACAAACTTGTAATCTCAGCAATTGGGAGATTGCGACCTTGTTTCAAAATATAAAGTAGAAAAGGATGAGAGTGTAGTTCAGAGGTAGAATGCCCCTAGGTTCAATCCAAAATACTGCAAAAAATAAATGGATGAATGAAAGATAAATGAATGAATGAATAAAAATTAATGTTAAAATTATACTGAGATATAAGCAATGTAAACTTCATATTTTCTGTAACTTAATATATGCTATTTTTAAGGTGATACTAATTTGGACTTTTATTTTAAAATTGTAGAAATTAATTTGATATTTATACTGCTGTATTCCTCATATCTCTTCCTGATAATTTATAAATTACTATAACTTAGGAAGCAACTTGTTTTTCTTTTCTCTTTCAAGTATATGAAATATTTATGAATATAGTCTGGCTTCTGAATGTCTTTCAATTGCCTTTAGCCTTATAATTTCCTTATCTTATAATTTATCCTAATTGAATAGATGTTCATTTTACTAAATAATGATATACCATATTCTTTATCTTGAAAGTCCGCACAAGTACAGCTCCCTAGTAATTACTGAATATTTCTTTTTTCTACATTCAAAATGCTGTTTCTGTTCAGAGAAGGATTAATGAAAAAGTATAATTCAAAAGAGGCATACTAATATAGTTCATTGATACTGATATATCCTCTGCTTCAGCAATACCATCTAGAAATGAAATTAAAACCACAAAGGCATAAAAAGACATGCAGAGGCACTGCAGAAGGTAACACACAGGAACAAAACAATCTCCGATCAACTTTCATTACCTTCTCATTTTTCTCTTTTATGCCCAATAAACAGTGCTTTCCTTTTCTTTTATTTATTCTGCCATTTATTTCAGTTTTAACTGAAATTTCACCCTAGTAGTTTTTTTCTACTTTATATCTTACAACCTCAATTTTTCTGAAGTTATTTACAATTATGAAAATATATGAAGCATTCATGCAGCAAACTAATCCTTTTTTGTTTGCACTATTACGAATGAAGAAAAATTTATTAAAATGAGCTGCAATAGGGGTCGCATTTCCTGTATGTGCATGCGTTTTAATATTATACCTCAGGTTTAGTAATTGAATCAAAACCATAGCCATTCGCCTTGCCAATGGATGTATAAGGCTAAAATGAAGAAATGTTGCATAGATACAGGATTATGTAAAGCAAACAGTACATATACTTTATAATGTATCCACAGCAGTGCCTAAAATATTGCTTGACAGGTTGTTAACATAAAGTAGCGATTGGTGAACATTTGTTACAAAATTGCATCACAAATTGGTCTTTAGACATTTTTATTTTAATGCGAATATTTTATTTCAACTAATAAGCTTAAATCCTCCATATGCATTTGAAAATAAAGCATATTGTTATCTAGATGCAAAGTTCAATATACACCCATAGAATTGAGCTTATTGGAATTATCATTCATGCATTATATGTTCTTACTTGTTTTTTGTCATGTGACTTGTTTTAGGCCTACACTGATACTTTTAAGTCTTTTACTTTTATTGTGCTTTTTTTCAATTTCTTGTCATTTCTGTCAATAGGCTTTTTTGAAGATGGCTTCTGTCCTAGTGTGTTTATTTCTCCTCGTTGTTGGGAGAAATCTTCCATGGAATTTCTGCAAGTCTCACATCAGCTATTGGTCCGTTGTGCAGGTTCAGAACATTTGTATCGCAAACAGCCTTGGAAATAGAGACAGTGATCCTTCCAGAAAAGAGTGCATATTATTTTCTAGTCCAGGATAATGAAGATAGTGTCTCCAGCCATGTGGAATTTGATGCAGGTTTTCTACCAGCCCATCTTGAAGACTGAGGCTTCTTCCACCTGGGTTCATCCATTAACGCATGAACCTCCTGGAAGTGGAAGATCCAGTTGTGTCTCCTCCACATCGCCCTCTAGCGGCCGAGGGAGGAAAGTGTCAGCAAAGAAGCTCCTCTCTCTGCTACCTCTGGTCCCTGAGTACTCGCCTGGCCTGTCTCCAGCCAGCTTCCTGAAACCATGGCTGACTAATGTCTTAGCTTACATATAGGCTAAAAGCCCATGTTCCTCATAGTACAAACAACAGTACTTTCTAAAGATTTCCTTTCACACACCTTTGCTTTTCTTAGGCCTATCATTACTTCAGCTTGTCATCAACTATGACCTATAGACAATTGAGCTCAAAATACCCCCCACTCTGTGGTCCTCCAGCTTATATTGTGTTTTTCTCTGTCAGTACACATAGCATGTTGTGACAATGTTCCACTTGTATTATCATCCTTGCGACACCTTTAGTTCTAAGATTAGATATGGGTAATTCTCACCAACTCTACTTTTGCTCAAGTATACCTGGGTAGGTCCATAAGATACTGGTTAGAAACAAATGAGGGTTCTAGCGAAAGCCAAGAGAAGTTTGAGAACAGTTTGGGAAGCATTATGAAATGGGAAAATTGGGACATATACTACTGAATTTTATTTATTTATTTATTTATTTATTTATTTATTTATTTATTTATTTATTTATTGGTACTTGGGATTGAACCCAGGGGCATTCTATCTCCAAACTACATCTTCATTCCTTTTTAATTTTTTTTTTTTTACTTCAAAACAGGGTCATGCTAAATTGCTGAGGATCTCACTAAGATGCTGAGACTGGCTTCAAACCTACAATCCTCCTGTCTCAGCCTCTCAAGTACTGGAATTACAGGTTTGCACCACAGTACTGGACTCTCTTGAATTTTTCAAATTGATGAGACAGAAGGAGTGAATGAAGAGTAGAGTATTGCCGGGAATGGTGGTGCACGCTTGTAATCCCAGTACTTGGAAAGCTGAGATAGGAGGATCTGGGTTCGTGGCCAGTCTCAGCTACTTAGCGAGATCCTCCACAACTTAGTGAGATCCTGTTTCAAAGTAAAGAATAAAAAATAGGACTGGGAAGTCGCGCTTGGTGGCGCACGCTTGTAATCCCGGCATTTGGGAGGCTGAGACTGGAGGATCTGGGTTCTCCGCCAGCCTCAGCTACTTAGTGAGGAACTCCGTACCTTAGTGAGACTCTGTTTCAAAATAAAGAATAAAAAATAGGGCTGAGACTCTAGCACAGAGGTAGAATGCCCCCAGGTTCCATCCCCACTAATGCAAAAAAAAAAAAGGACTGGGGGGTGTAGCTTGGAGGTAGAATGCCCCTGAGTTCAATCCCCAGTACCGTAAAAAATAAATAAATAAATAATAAAAAAAGAATAGATTATGAAACTAATGTTTGTTATTTAAGCCATTAGCTCATGGAATACTTTTATTTTTCTACCATTTACATAGCTGAGTTACAGGTTTATTGTAGCTTCTAAACAACCAGAACTTTGAAAGTTGCTTTCTCTTACGACTTGTGATCCAAAATAAATTTTAAAATTTAGTGTGGTATTTAAGGGCAAAACCATAAAGACTATTGGAAATTCTTCATGGTGTAGACCTCATTTCTTCCTAATTACCTGCATCATTACCTGAACACATAGGTAGAGTTTTAAGACCTTAAACCTCACTAAAAGTTTAGTATCTGTGATGGTTTTCTATTTAAAAAATAAATATCTAAATACATACTTAAAAGAAGAAAATGGTTTTCATTTTATTTGAAGAATAATAAAGTTTCAATTAGTAATCCCAATAATGCTTGCTTAAAATCTTTTCTCTCATTTTCTCTGTGCCCCTTTTGGAAAATTGAAGGCAAACAAATATATGAGAGAAGACATTACTCCTACACGGCTGGACATGCTACTGAGAAAAGTAAGTGTTGTAACACAGTCATTTTTAATTAGATCATAAAACTAAGCAGAAGACTTGCATATTGGGCCATTCTACACTTTAGTGGGAAAACTAAAATACCTCACAGAAAACAGAAAAAAAAAATGTTTTCTTTCTACAACCAATAGTAATTGCCTAAGATGTTCAAATTCAGCCACATTTCCTTCGATTTCATTGGCCATGTAAGCATGCAAAGAAATCAATAATTGTGATTTATATGCCAAATTTCTCAGAAGCACTATCAAAGGAAGAGGGAAACCTTACATGCTGTGCTTCTGTTTGTTCATTTCCACCGACTAAAGCAGTGTGGCTTCTAATCACATCTCAGAGGCCTGCTCGGGGCCCAGGCTTGCTATTTTCCTCTGCTGGAGAAAGAGACATCATTCATCATTAGTGAGGTGGAGCTGGAGTCAGAAGATTACCAAATAAATCCTGAATGGCAGTCAATTAGTCATTACTTTTGCAGCTTGTCCATACGTCTGCTGCTAAGTGAATGTTTATACACTTACCCCCCCTAAAGGCCTACCAGTAACTTCATGAAACACGGTGACATAGCACCATGACACAGCCCTGTTGCAAAACATGTCCAAGATGGTAGTTAATCAAAGGACACCATGAGCTCAACAGGAACCTCTCCTAACAGTACAGTGCGCGGCAACTTCCACTGCGGCGGCTGCTGCTGTAAATCTCGTGCCTGCCTTTTACTTTGCTAAACATACGATTAATAAAAGTGACCTGCAGTATGTTTCATGCTTGTGTTTGAGTAGGGTGTCCAATAAGACTCTGAAGCAACCATTTTTTTTTAAATGTATTGCATTTGCTAATGGAGTATCGTGTCTATTTTAAATTTAACGGAAAAGCAGACCATTATACAAATATCAGTCTACTACCAAAAAACAATCATAATTTGAACTCCAAAAGCACCAGTGAGAGCAATAAAATGTATGTAAATAATTTCCTTCAGCTTAAGTAGCAATTACTTGAGTCCTGGCAAAGAAAGAGAATGAATTCTTGACTGTGGCTAAAAAAAAAAAGCACTAATTAATATTACTTCATTTCTTTTGGTTTTACACTATAACTTAATAGGCTATATGTACGAATTTTTATAAATAATAATTGTGCACATTGGAGAAATTACTATAAAGCATTTTATATTACCCTGATAACATTTAGAAACTGCTAACATTAAGAAACTGCACTTAGTCATTTAAAAATGTTTCATCCTTTTTAAGATTCTCTCCTTAAGATGGCGTCTGAGTGAAATACCTCTCCCCAGACGCTGTTCTTTCAAATCAAATTTGCCCCAAAACCAGCTTCTTTACAGAAAAAAAAAAAAGCAACAAAAAGGGGCGAAAGCTGAACCACAACGGAAGAAAACTCAGATAGCCGGTCAGGGGAACAAAGGAGTCCTCCAAACACCTCGGAGGGAGTGCAGGCGAGTG